>JAODAL010029244.1:0-51945 GCA_025379985.1 Phyllomedusa bahiana
TGTGGGGTGTCTCAGCTTTGTCTCAGAACTGTTCTCTTAATTGTTCTATTTCTGATTTTTTGGGTATTGGATCTGAAATTCCAGTGTGCATCACTGCAGCTGCATATACATTCAATATCCAAGTGGGATCTAAGCCAGTTC
Organism: Phyllomedusa bahiana; assembly: GCA_025379985.1. Lineage (NCBI taxonomy): Eukaryota > Metazoa > Chordata > Amphibia > Anura > Hylidae > Phyllomedusa > Phyllomedusa bahiana. Next base: position 142 of record JAODAL010029244.1, read on the forward strand.
CTGTTGTATTCCATTTAAAGAAACTGCCTTTTACATACAAATACCACTTCATTTTTGCTTCCTCATTCTATTGCAGCAATTTTACATCCAGGGTTAATTAAGCTATTTTTTGCTGGTGTTTGCTGGACCCCCAAGAAACCGTCCATTTTCATGCAAAATATATACATTTTTCTGTAGCATAATTCACAAGCGATGTTAATTACAATTTTATCTCTTGTTGTGTGGCCGTAGAAACACGCAATTGTAACACATTACAAAGCTACTAGTTTGAGGTGGCCCAATTGGTTTGGCGCCAATTTACATCCAAGTTTATTAAGCGTTGGTTTTTGCTGGTGTGCTGACCCAAGAAACCGTCATTTCAACGCAATACAACATTTTGTCTGAGCTAATTCACAAGCGAAAGGTTATTTACAATTTTATCTCCTGTTGTTGAAGTAGAAAACCACAATTGTAACACAGCCTACAAAGCTACTAGTTTTATTGTGGCCAATTGTTTGGCGCGAATTACATCCAGGGTTTAACTAAGCCGTTGTTTTGCTGGTGTGCTGACTCCCAAGAAACCGACATTTTTAACGCCAAAATATATACATTTTTCCTGTAGCATAAATCACAAGCGAAGGTTAATTACAATTTTATCACTTGTTGTGTGGCGAAGGAAAACATGCAATTGTACACATTACAAAAGCTACTAGTTTGTGGGTGGCCCAATTGTTTGGCGCAATATACATCCAGGGGTTAATTTAAGCGTTGTTTTTGCTGTGTGCTGACCCCAAAAACCGTCATTTCAACGAGCCAAAATACAAACATTCTTTCCTGTAGCATAATTCACAAGCGAGAAGGTTATTTACAATTTATATCTCTTGTTGTGTGAAGTAGAAAACACGCAATGTAACACGCTACAAGCTACTAGTTTATGTGGCCCAATTGTTTGGCGCCAATTTACATCCAGAGGGTTAACAAAGGCGTTGTTTTGCTGGTTTGCCTGACCCCAAGAAACCGTCATTTTTAAAGCCAAAATATATACATTTTTCCTGTAGACATAATTCAACAAGCGAAGGTTAATTTACAATTATATCTCTTGTTGTGTAGGCTTAGAAAACAAGCAATTGTAACACGCTACAAAGCTGCATAGTTTAGTGGTGGCCCATATGTTTGCACAATTTACATCCAGGGTTAATAAAGCGTTTGTTTTGTGCGTGTGCTGACCCCAAGAAACCGTCATTTTTCAACGCCAAAATACATACAAATTATTCCTGTGAGGCATTATTTTCACAAGCGAAGTTAATTACAATTTTATCTCTTGTTGTGTGGCGTAGTAAACACGGCAATTGTAAACACGCTACAAATGCTACTAGTTTGTGGTGGCCCAATTGTTTTGGCGCAATTTACATCCGGGGTTATTTAGCGTTTGTTTTGCTGGTGTGCTGACCCATAAACCGTCATTTTCACGCCAAAATACAAACATTTTTTCCTGTACCATTAATTCACAAAGCGAAGGTTATTTACAATTTATCTCTTGTTGTGTGAAGTAGAAAACACACAATTGTAACACCGCTACAAAGCCTACTAGTTTATGGTGGGGCCCAAGTTGTTGGTGGCAATTTACATCCATGGGTTATAACTAAGCGTTGTTTTGCTGGGTGTGGCAGACCCCAAGTAAACCGTCATTTTCACGCCAAAAAACAACATTTTTCCTGTAAGCATAATTCACAAGTCTAAGGTTTGATTTACAAGTTTTAACTCTTGTGTTGAAGTAGAAAACACACAATTTGTAACACGCTACAAAGCACTAGTTTAGTGGTATGGCCCAATTTGTTGGCCAATTTACATCCATGGGTTAACTAACTTGTTTTGGCTGTGTGTGCTTGACTCCCAAGAAACCGTCATTGTTTTAACGCCAAAATATATACATTTTTCTGTAGCATAATCTCACAAGCGAAGGTTAATTACAATTTTATCTCTGTATGTAGGCGTAGGAAAACACGCAATTGTAACACGCTACAAAGATTCTATTTTGTGGTGCCCAATTTGTTTGCCACAATTTACATCCCGGGGTTAATTAAGCGTTGTTTTTGCTGGTGTTCTGACCCAAGAAACCCGTCATTTGTCAATGCCAAAATACATACAATTTTCCTTGTAGCAAAATTCACAAGCGAAGGTAATTACAATTTTAATCTCTTGTTTGTGACGTGAGAAAACGACGCAATTGTAACACGCTACGAAGCTACTAGTTTGTGGTGGCCCAATTGGCGCAATTTTACATCCAGGGGTAATTAAGGCGATTGTTTTTCTGGTGGCTGACCCCCAAGAAACCGCATTTTCAACGCCAAAATACAGAACATTTTCCTGTATTATAATTTCACATAGCGAAGTTTATTTACACAATTTATCTGTTGTTGTGTGAAGTAGAAAACACACAATTGTAACACGCTACAAAGCTACTAGTTTATGGTGGCCCAATTGTTTGGGCTCAATTACATCCAGGGGTTAACTAAGCTTGTTTTGCTGGTTGTGCTGACCCCTAAAAAAAAAAAAAAAAAAACCGTCATATTTAACGCCAAAATATACATTTTTTCTGTAGCATAATTCACAAGTGTAAAAAAAAAATGGGGTTTAATTAACATTTATCTCTGTTTGTGTGGCGTAGAACACGCAATTGTAAACACGCTACAAAGCTGCTAGTTTGTGGTGGCCCAATTGTTTGCCAAATTTTAACATCCAGGGGATTAATTAAAGCGTTTGTTTTGCTGTGTGCTGACCAAGAAACCTTCATTTTCAATTCCAAAATACATACATTTTCCATGTATCATATTCACAAGCGATAGGTTAATTACAAATTTTATCTCTTGTTTTGTGGCGTAGAAAAACACGCAATTGTAACAGCACAAAGACTAACTAAGTTTGTGGTGGGCCCAATGTTTTGACGCAATTTACATCCAGGGGTTTAATTAAGCGTGTTTGCTGTGTGCTGACCCCAAGAAACCGTCTTTTCAACGCCAAAATATATACATTTTTCCTGTAGCATAGTTCTCAAGTGAAGGTTAATTTACAATATTATCTCTTGTTGTGTGAAGTAGTAAACACAGCAAATGTAACACGCTAAAAGCTTACTAGTTTGTGTTGGCCCAATTGTTTGGCGCAATTTACATCAGGGGTTAATTAAGCGTTGTTTTGCTGGTGTGCTGACTCCAAGAAACCGTCATTTTCAACGCCCAAAATATAGACAATATTTCCTGTAGCAAAATTCACAAGCGAAGGTTAATTACAATTTATCTCTGTTGAGTAGCGTAGAAAACCACGCCATTTTAAAACACGCTACAGAGCTACTAGTTTTGTGGTTGCTGCAAATCTTTTGCCGCAAATTTACACCCAAGGTTAATTAAGCGTTGTTCTGCAGTTGTACTCATAAAAGCAACTTGTTTTCACCGCCACAGGAGAAATTCTGTAGCATAAACATATCCAGAAGGTTAATTAAGCCTGTTTGTGCTTTTATATTCAGTAATGAATACACAGAGTTTTTAAGACGGGCACATACAATCAATTTTCCTGCATTTGTGGAGCGCAATTTATATCCAAGGTTACCCAAGCTTCTTAGTGGGTTCATTTGGCGTCAAATACAGGGTTTTTTTAAAAATTTAATTTATCATATACAGATATCTTCATTACACAGGGACTGTACATTTAGAACAAACAGTATGTCAGACAGAGAGGTGGCACAGGCTCTCACCTGCGAGTGGCTGAGGCACAAACATTCCAGGCCCAGTCGCAGCACAGCAAGGGGAGGTCGCAGCATGGGTCATTTGTTCAGGCCACAACTGCCGGCTGTCATCTAGCCGTGCCTGAGTGTTGTCAGCAAACCCATGGGTTCTTGGATTGGTTACTAGGTGTCATCCACTTCCTCCAGATGACATCTGACCAACCACAGCCAAGAGTCCGTGGGATCGTCAGACACAACCCTTATTGGCATGGCCCGGGAGCGGGGTTTCCCCCAGCGGCCCCCACCTGTCCTCCAACCCGCCTCTGTCCCATCCGGTTCCCTTAGCCAGAGATCTACTATGTGGTCTGGCTCAGCCCACTAAAATAGCGAGGATGAACAATTTGAGGAGGGCAGTCAGCAGCTACTTGGCAGCGAAGAAATGGGGCCAATATCCCCCGCTTCTTGCAGGTATCGCAAGTAAAGATGTTTGAGAGTGGCTAGGAGGTCCATGTTTGTGAGGGGGTCAGCCTCTGCATACCAAGACCGTTTGAAGGAAAGCAGTGACGATGAAACACAAAATAGATGATGATGTAGCCGGACCGCACTGGGGTGCCGGGTGAGGCAAGGTCTTCATCATCGTCAGGAGAAAGGGCGTCAGCTTGTGCGTCAGGCCAGCGGGCGCAGCCAGCAAAGTGGGTCGTGATGGCCGTGATCAGCAGTTATAGCAGCAGTGTGATGTCAGGAGCAAGCGCCACTGGGTAAAAACCCACTTCTCAGTACCAAGAAGTAGCGCACAGGGGCTCAGCGAGGCATCGGGCAGTAGTCACTCAGGCGGATCGTTTGGCGGTAAAATCCGATAACTCGGCAGTGTGGCAGTGCATTGCTAAGACACTGAGGAGCCGAATATGGTATATGTAGAATCTGTAAGCAGAAAGTGAAGCGTGGCAGGGAGCTACGTTGCAGCCGACGGCCCTGCGTCAACACATGCAGCGTCACCATCCGGTGGCCTGGGTTAAAACTTGGCTCAATGTGGTGGGTCCATCTGCCGCCGCAGCAACAGCAGCAAGCAGCAGCGCCCATACACGCATGCAATTGCAGCCAGTCAAGGCTCACCACCTCTGCAAAAGGGAGCTGTTTCTCTTTGACATCATCTCCCGGTCCAATGCTCTTGCTCCTCACTACTCATGGCGGCCAGCAGTCCGTTTCAGCGAGGTTGATTGCAAAGAGAACAACATATGCCGTCAACCATCCTAAGTGCAAGCTAGCTGACCGTGCTCCTGTCCAAGTTGTATGGTACGCATCCCACCCTTTCCCAAATGGAGAACTCTGCACCATTCAGAGAACTAAAGGCTTGGTGGCCGAGCTGAATGGAGAGTTCCAAGCGTAATATATCATTTCCAACAAAGCAGTTCAGCACTTCATAAATATGTAAAACATAAGGTGGGCCATTCCCTTAAGCTTATCGGTTTGTTCCAAGAGCACGGCAGCGCGGACGTCTGGAGCTGTAACTACGGTCAGGGCCAGTACATGTCCTTTACGGCCCCACTGGGTGAATGTGCTCCTTCCCAGGCACACCAACAACTTGGACAGGAGACCCCCGCTTTCCCCCTCCACGTTGTCAAACTGCTGTTCCTGCCCAATGTCCGCCTCCTCCTCCTCCACCACCACCACCATCTCAGCCTCCCAAAGTACTGGCTCCCTCATACCACAAGTTTAGGGCACAGCGTTGACATTCAGATCTACACCAGGCTTGACTCGCCGAACAAAGTCACACAGGGGAGGAACTGCTCCGCGTCATGCAGCAAGAAAACGATGTGTGGCTTTCTCCGCGCCAACTGCAAATCAGAACCATGTTGACGGGCAATGGGAGGAACATGGTGCCCGCGCTGCACCGAGGAGAATTGTCCCCTGCGCCCTGCATGGCGCATGTGTTCAAACTGGTTGTGAAAAGGTTCCTGAAAGTCTTCCCACCATTTTTCAGAACATTCTGAAAATGGCCATGAATATGTGCATGCACTTTATCCATTCATACAAACCCAGGAACACCCTCCTCGAGTTGCAGCGACAGAACGGCCCCCACTCTGTATGCGATTTTTTTCCACCCGTTGGAATTCCAGCCTGCACATGTTGGACCGACTGTATGAACAGAGAAAAAGGGCCCTTAACGATTTTTTGATGACCAGGCAGACAGAATACTCCCCTGTTAACCCTTTTATGTCAGCCAGTGGCAGCTCATGCGTGACACCTGCCGTTTTTTGAGGCCATTCGCGGAGGCGAAATATTTGTCAGTCGCCAGGACTACGGGATAATAACGTCATTCCACTGCTTCATGTTCTGGAACAGATGCTGAAAAATCTGTCTGGGCAGGGGACTGGAGACGTGGCGACTAGTGTTGAGCGATTTTTATCGACAAAGTTGAAATCGGCAAGGTTTTTATGGTGATCGAAATTTTTAGATTTATGCGATAAAATTAAGGGTAAAATCTGTGCATCATCTATTAAGATCGCACCATTTTCGGCGCTTCCCCGTCATTTTGGCGGGCCAGCAAATCAGATTTCAGAATAAGCAGGGTGAGATGTGTGTGCGACGTTATGACTGGGATGTGTATGGTTGCGATTGGCTGGAAAAATCACATGACCTCGTTTTACATTAGAACAGCGTTTTCCTGTCCAGCCCTCGTGTCTCTCCGCGTCTCATAGGAGTAGGACCTGCGCTCTGCCTGTGGCCAAACTTCTCAGCGAAATTTTTCTATTTCTGCACAGAGAAACCTCTACTATTAGCTGTGATCCTTACAATTTAGTTAGATAAGAGATTGGAAGATTTTATATAGTTAGGTAGAGAATTTTAAAGGAGCATCTACCGCTGTAAAGTCACGGGGGGAGTGGGGGGGGGGGGCCGCGGGCGAACAAAACAAGGCTATAAAGAACACTAGATAAAGTTCACCAAGATTTAGTGTAGACATTGCACTGCAATATCTTTATTATTAACAGTTTTGCTATTGAAATATTTCCTGGATATTGGCAGCCTGAATTTTATATTAGGATACACATAAATTTCTAGTAACTGCAGGTCTCTGTGTTAGGTGCAAAAATCCACTTTTATTATCAGTATACATTTCAGATAGGAGTTCTTTTTCAATTTTGCCCATTCCACCTTTGTTGATATATCCACCTTGCACTTAAATCTGAAAACAGCAATTTTATAGTCACCACAGGTGAATTGAAAGGTGCAAAAAATACATTTTATTATCCGAATACATAACAGATACGTGTTTTTTGACTTTGGCGCACTACAGCTTTGTTCATTGACGCAGCTTGCACGTAAATCTGAAAACAGCAATTTTATAGTCACCACAGGTGAATTGAAAGGTGCAAAAAATACTGTGTATTATACGAAAAACCATAAAAGATATTTTGTTTTTTGCACTTTTGCCCAGTCCAGATTTGTTGATAGAGACACCTTGCAGTTAAATTTGAACCCAGCAATTTGTTTTGATTAAGGATTTGAGAATAGCTGTGATTTTGCCGTCTTTTAATAAGAGACTTTCCAAAACTATTCCATACCTTCTCAAATTTTATATTTCTGAACATGGAGCGAAATGCAGGTGGTAAGGAGCAAAGAGGGGGTTAGAAATGGAGGTAGAGGTACGAGAGAAGGTGCTCCTTCCAGTGCTGGTGACAACACGCATGCCAGCGGATCGTCAGTTGCAGGACCGTCAGGTCTGTCATCGCTGGGTCAGGGCCCTGGGAATCTCAGTAACGAACAGCGTCGCCAATCTGTCCTTCAGTGGTTAATGCAACCTGCATCCAGCAGTCTTACCTCCTCGTCCTCCCAGTCAGGGCCCAAACAAATGTCGTCATCGGGCATCATCAGCATCCGTCCAACATGAAGCATCCCAAAAGTCAACTCATGTACCCACCACTGTGGATAATCCATTGCCTGAAGACCTCTTTGATGACAAAATGCGTTGGGGTCAAAAAGGCATGTTAAAAGATCAAGAGGATGATTTAGTTGCTCTGACGCCCAGTTACTGATCCCATCAGGGAGAGAAGGAAGCGGTCAATCAGCAAAAATCCCGGGGGGGTCGGCAACACCTTGCGGGCCCTCTTGCTTGTAGCCCGCAGCTTCTGGATGCAGAAAAGTCAGGACGACCAAGTCACCTGTGTTGATGAGGATGATGTTGACGACATTGCGGATCCATCGTGGTCTTTTCCGCAAATTTGCTTGTGAGGCTTCATCAGTGGACGAGGAGGAAGACGATGGGGTAGTGTCAATACGGGTCCCCCCCACAAAAGGGAGAGGGCGGTCGCAGAAGTCCGCTGTTTATGATTCCGCCAGCCACGGTCAGCGCAAACCCCGCTCTCGCTTATCGCCGTCAAAAAGGTCCAGGACCTCTCAACCCTGGGCCTTCTTTGAGCAAGCCTCTGATTCACCCAGCGATGTCATATGCCGCCTTTGCCGTAAACGCATAAGTAGAGGCAAGAACCTTAAGTGGTTAACCACCACCAACATGTCACCACCAACAGTCACATGCAGCGAATGCATGAGTTTAAATGGAGGGATCACTTGGCCAATAAAGGCCAGACCGAAGCCGGGCCTCCAACCACTGTCACTCCCTCTGTCTCCCCTCCTCCTCCTCGCCACCACCAAGCGTTCCTCAGCTGCCCATGTCCTCTCAAGGGATCAGCCTCCCCTTCAGCCTCCACCGTCGCCCAAATACCACCAGCACCACCAGAGACCCATCCTACCCCTTTCCCCTTTCCCCCAGTTTGACAACCTGCACGCCGTACAGTGGCCAAATCTAGCAGCCAGCCTTCTGTCTTTTCCAGGTTTGGGAGCAGAAGAAACACGTTAAACCAAACCATCCCAAAGCCAAAAGCTTTTGGCCTTGGAAATGTTGCCTTTCCGTCTGGTGGACACAGATGGTTGCCACCACGTCATGGCCCTTGCCTGCCCCCAATACCAGATGCCGAGCAGCATTTCTTTGCCAGAAAAGCGTCCCTGCCCTGGCCAGCCACGTGTCATCTAAAATTTCAAGCGCATTGTCTGCATCTGTGGCCGGAAAAGTCCATCTGACCACCAATACATGACTAGTAAGACGGCCAAGGCCGCTAATATCTCTGTGACAGCTCACTGGGTGAGCTGGGTGGATGCTCTGGGGGTGACGGTGGCTCTCAGGCTCGGCGCACGCTCTTCAAAAACGCAGGGATGGTGCAGGGCTCTTTCCCCCAAGGTCCTCTGGTGGGCATCACGTGCCCAGGAAACCAAGCCTTTTGAAATGAATCTGTCTTGGAGACCGTCCCCACACAGGGCAGGAGCTGGGGACGGCTCTCTGCAACGCGACCGAGCGCTGGCGGGGGGACAAGAACCTTGTGCCAGGGCAAGGTGGTAGCGATAACGGGCGAAATCTGTGGCCGCCCTTAAGATCGGTAGGCTGGACACATCCCTTGCCTGGCACATGTCATGAACCTGGTCGTCCAGAAATTTCTAAAGAGCTACCCGGGGCTGGACTGCCTGCTGAAGAAGGCTCGAGGTTGAGTTCCACTTCTCCGTTCGCAAACCCTGCTTCATCCCGCCTGGCTGCGTTGCAGCGTCAGCTCGGCCTCCCCGTCAACCGTCTCATTGTTGACGTGGCAACACTCTGGAATTTCCACCCTCCACATGCTCCAGCGATTGTGGCAGCAGCGCAATGCCATTACACAGTACGAAGTGACACATGGCCTGACAAGCAGCGGTGCGGACCTCGGGGTGTTGAGCCACCCAGATGGAGGCAGGTGAAAGAGCCCTGCACCATCCTTGCCGTTTTGAAGAAGCCACCAAAATGGTCAGTGCGGACAATGCCCTTGTCAGCATGAGCATTGTGGTGATCTTAGTTCTGGAACGATCGTTGGACACTCTGAAACAAAGGTACCGCCAGCGACGGAGGAGGAGACGGAAAAAGATGCAGACACGAGCCTTTCTCTCCGTCAAATTCCACAAGGCCCGACAGTTTCACAATTTCATCCGTCCCTTTATTAGGCAGTGGTTCGGGGTCCAGAGCTAGTGCAAGGTGGCGCATCAGCTCTCAGGGTGCATCATCCCAGGCACGTCAGGGCTGTGTTGAAGCTGTGCCGGAGGCAGCGGAGGAGCAGGAGGAGGTATTCCTAGACACAGATGTTACCGACGTCCCTGCCTTGGAAAGAGGTTGGCACGAATTTGAGGCGGAGGAGGAAGATGAGAAGACAGTTTGCTAGTGCCCCCCGACCCAGGGCTTGGGAAATCAAGGGTCCATCTCTCACATGAGTGCTTGGATGCTCCATTTCCTCCAACATGATCCTCGCATTAAGGCCATCAAAATGAACAACAGTTACTGGGGGGCCACCCTCCTGGATCCCGGAATCAGCACTTTCCCACCACCCCCCAAACTAGAGAGTAAAAGGCAGGAAATGGAGACCTTGCTGATTGATCAACTGGAGACATCTGTTTTTCTTGCTTCACGTTCTTCAAATTCACGGTGGAACAACGCCAGCGACGTGACAGCAGTAGAGTGCCAGTAGCCGTAGCGGCAGCAGCAGCAAGCCCAAAGGGGCAGAGCCTAATGGGTGACCTCTGGCAATCTTTATTTACCACCTCACCAACGCATGCAATGCAGGGAAACATAAACACCCAGAGACCCGCTTAAGATCATGGTGCACGACTATCTGTATCTCAACACCATGTTTTTGTATGTGTTCCGGACCCAATAGACTTCTGGGTATCCAAAAATGGACGAATGGGCCCCAGCTGGCTCGCCACGCCAAAAGAGGTGTTGTCCTGCCAGCAGCCAGCGTTCCCTATCTGAGCGGACCTTCAGCACAGCCGGAGGATCATTACAGACAAACGCATCCCGGCTTTTCCCCAGATAATGTGGATCGTTTGACTTTCATCAAGATGAATCAGGCATGGATCTCTGATGATGTTGTGGCCCCACTGGCCGCGGTCACCCATTAGTTGCTGGTCTACTTCACATTCCTCTCCAAACAGAAATGGTCCTCTTGAAAAACTTATTTTTAAAATGATCATTTCTTTCTGCAATTTTTATTCTCAGTTCCAACAGTTCATTTTGATGGTTTTGCTGTGAGGAGACGGTAAAAGACACCAAGGTTTCATGACAAAACCATATTCATGTTACTCACTTCATCTTTAGAATTTTTCGCATTGTCAATGGTTTTGGGGTCTGTTGCCTCACATTTTTAACAGTGGTGAGAAGTCATTTTTAATAATTGTTTGGGTCATGCTGCTTCTGAAATGCAGCAATATACAGGTCCTATTCTAAAAAAATGTTGTATTCTAATAAGAATTAGTTACTTCACAATTGTCAAAAAGTGGTGATGGTTCATGTTTTGAATTTTTGGGGGGCATTTTGCTGTGACATGAGCTATACTACAAGTCCTTTTATAAAAAATGTTGTTTCTAACAGACATTTGTTCTTCACTATTGTCCAAAGTGGCTCAAGGGTATGCTTTGAACTTTTTTGGAGGCATTTTGATGTGACATGCAGCTATACTACAGGTCCTCATTTTAAAAAAAATGTTGTTTCTAACAGAATTTGTTACTTCACAATTGTCCAAGTGGCTCATGGGTCATGTTTTGAATTTTTGGGGCATTTTGCTGTGACATGCAGCTATACTTCCAAAAAAAAAAAAAATACACAAGTCCTATTATAACAAAAATGTTGTTCTAACAGCCATTTGTTCTTTCACAATTGTCAAGAGTGGCTCAAGGTGATGGTGCGGTCAGAAAACAGGGAATAGGTAGGACACTGTTAATGACACATATTGCAAATGACTTGTTTTTGAAGATCTTTACATAGTATCAATCCCTGTATTGAGACAACCCATTTAATATATTTAAAAAAAAAAGGAAACAAAAGACATGGTGGGATTCATCCTATTTTAAAAAATGTGTTTTCTAGAATTAAACTACTAAAAAATTTGCATGTACAAAATAGCTGTTAAAAAATTCCTCTGAATTTGTACAAGGGAGGTACAGAAAAACTTGACAAGATGTAGGTTATCAGAGGACATGGAGTTTGGAGCATGGACAGAGAACAAAAGTACAGAAGACCATTTCCTCCAGCATGTTGAGTAAAATAAGAAAAAAGAATGCCAAGAAAAACTGCAATGGGTGTAACAGGAGCGTTAACCACCAGTTTTCCAAGTGAAGCTCAATTGGTCCGCAACTCATACGGAGGGGCAAGCGCTACCTGGTTCTTGACTGTGTTACTGATGAAGGCTGGAGGTTCTCACACTTCCGTTCTGCACTCATGCTTCAGCACGACAGATTTCGTTGCTGTGTCATCAGGGCATTATAAACTGCGTGTTAATTGATGACGGTCGCAGCCTGGGGCTCTCACCGCACCAACTGTAACTACGGCCCTGGGTCATGCTGTGGCCAGGGACAGGTATTAGTCAATGTCAGTTCAACTAAAAATTGGCTGGTTGAAAGATTCCTTTTTCCGGCACTTTTTAATATTGGGGGTCAGTACAGGTTTAATGGGTCATACTGCGTCCTGGGACTGGTATAGTCAATGTCCAGTTCAACTAAAATCGGTGTTGAAGACTCCTTTTTCCGGCACTTTATTAATCTGGGGGTCAGACAGGTTGAATGGTCATACTGTGGTCCAGGACAGGTATAGGTCATTGTCCAGTTCAACATGTAAAAATGGTGGTTGAAAAGACTCCTTTTTCCGGCACTTTTTTAATCTGTGGGTCAGACAGGTTTAAGGGCTCATGCTGGGGTCCTGGACAGGGTTTGTCAATGTCCAGTTCCAACTAAAATGGTGGTTGAAAGACTCCTTTTTCCGGCACTTTTTAATCTGTGGTCAGACAGTGTATTGGTCATTACTGCGTCCAGGGACAGTCTAGTCAATGTCAGTGAAACTAAAATGGTGGTTGAAAGGGACTCCTTTTTCGACACTTTTTAATCTGTGGTCAGACAGGTTTAAGGGTCATGCTTGCGGTCCAGGACAGGGTTTGTCAATGTCCAGTTCAAACTAAAATGGTGGTTCAAAGATACTTTCTTCGGCACTTTTTAACTGTGGGTCATGCAGGTTTTTTAGGGGTCATGCTGCATTCCCGGATAGGGATATTCAATGTCCAGTTCAAGTAGAATAATGGTTCAAATAAATACTTGCCTTCTGGCACTTTTAATTTGTGGGTGTGCAGGTTTAAGGTCCATGCTGTGGTACAAGGACAGGGATAGTGAAATGTGTGTGACTTTTTTTCTGTGGCTTTTTATAGCCTAAGTGTTGTGCCTAAGATGTAGCGGGTATCCATTGACTGTTGTGGTGTTTAATTCCAGCTTCTTCCGGCCTGTTTGGGTGTAAGAATGAGGTGTTGGTGCTCTCCCATAGACTTTAATGGTCATCGGAGATGATCGACTATAGAAAAACCTTATCGATAGCGGCCGACTATCGACTATCGATCGATCTCGATAGCCAACGCAATCGCTCAACACTAGTGGCGACTACATCTCGTGGCCACATGAGTCCGGTGGGGACTGAAATGGAGGAGGAGGAGGACATTGGAGCAGAAGCATTGTCTGGTGAAATGAGTGGATTTTCTACCTAGGTGACAAGAGAGGAGGAGCAGGAGCAGCTGGAGGGGGTTTGGATGGAGATGAGGAAAAGAGGCAGATGACCCCCAAGCACCGGGGCAGTAACTGTGGAAATGGAGGCAGGGACCCCCTCGGAGTCACTTGTGCAAAATGGCCCCAGCATGCTTATTTGCCTGGCTAGTGACAGCCGAATAGTCAGCACCCGGGCAGAGGGATGACTTCTGCTCTCCACCCTATTGGACCCTCGCTACAGGTCCAAAATGGGGAGCCTTTTCCCAGCTATTGAGAGGGCGGACAAACTCAAATACTATCGGGACGTCCTCCGTAATCAGTTGGCCGCTGCCTATGGGCGGCATCGTCCCTCCTCTGACAGGTCTGACCGGGGGGTTCCTCAGCGCTCACGTACTACTGCCGCGACTGCTGGGGAAGGTGGGGGGGTAGGAGCAGTACCAGCTCCATCAGCAGTAACCTAAGTCTGGAGCCACTGATGAGAACTTCCCTTTACCCCCTAGTAGGGGGCAAATCGCCAGCAGCAGCAGCACAACAGGACCTGAGCATCCCTGCCAAAAGGTGGGGGCCTACTTGGACGCAACCCGCCACCCCCCGTTAGAAAATCCGCTGGAACAGGGCAGCCAAAAAGGATGTGTGGGCCCCAACTTGCCAATTTGCATGGAGAACTGTCCGCCCGGCAAATAGTGTGGCATCAGAGTGGGTGCACTGTCTGACCCCATGCTGCGCGGGCGCTGCGAGACCTCCACCTGTGTCATTGTCCCCTCTGTGGCCTACCCTTTTTGCCACCCCCAAAAATGGGCATTGTGCCACTGTGACCTCATGTGGCCCGGGCGTGCCGGACCTCCACACTGTGTCATTGGCCACGTCTGACCTCGCTCTGCTTGGCGCTGCCGTGACCTCCCCCACTGGTTTTATTGTCCCACTCTGTGGCTACTCCCCGTTTTTTTTCCCCTCCAGAAGTCATTGTTCCACTGCCTGACCTCATGCTGCTCTTGGCTGCTGTCTACCTCCACACTGTGTATTGTGCCCGTCTGACCTCATGCGCTGCTGTGGCTGCTTGCCGTGACCCCACACTGTGTCATTGTGCCCCTGCCTGACCCCCCATGCTGCGCTTGGCTGGCCGTGACCTCCACCTGTGTCATTTCCCACTCTGTGGGCCTACTCCTGTTTTTTTTCCACCCCCAGAATTCAAATTTTGCCACGCCTGACCCATGCTGCGCTGTGGCTGCGCCCCGACCTCCCCACTGTGTCTTTTTGCCATTGCCCGACCTCAAAGGCTGTGCTGTGGCTGCTGCCGTGACCTCCCCACACTGTGTCATTGTCCCACTCTATGGCCCACTCCTGGTTTTTCCACCTCCAAATGTCATTGGCCACTGCCTAACTCATGCTTTTTGCTGTGGCTGAGCTGTGACCCCCCAACTGTTGACATTGTGCCACTGTCTGACCTCATGCTGCTGCTGTGGCTGCTGCCGTGACCTCCACACTGTGTCATTGTCCCACTCTGTGGGCCCACTCCTGTTTTTTGCCAAACCCCCAGAATGTCATTGTGCCACTGCCTGACCTCATGCTGCTGCGGGGCTGCTGCCCGTGACCTCCACAACTGTGTCATTGTGCCACTGTCTGAAACCTCAAAGCTGCTGCTGGGCTGATGCCGTGACCTCCACACTGTGTCATTGTGCCACTGTCTGACCTCCCTGCTGCTGCTGTGGCTGCTGCCGTGACCTCCACACTGTGTCATTGTCCCACTCTGTGGCCTACTCCCTGTTTTGCCACCTCTAGAATGTCATTGTGCCACTGCCTGACCTCATGCTGCTGCCGTGACCTCCACACTGTGTCATTGTGCCACTGCCTGACCTCATGGGCTGCTGCCGTGACCTCCACACTGTGTCATTGTCCCACTCTGTGGCCTACTCCTGTTTTTTTGCCACCTCCCAGAATGTCATTGTGCCACTGCCTAACTCATGCGCTGTAGTGGCTGCTGCCGTGACCTCCACACTGTGTCATTGGGGCCACTGTCTGACCTCATGCTGCTGTGGCTGCTGCCGTGACTTCCACACTGTGTCATTGTCCCACTCTGTGGCCTACTCCTGTTTTTTTGCCACCTCCAGAATGTCATTGTGGGCCCCCGCCCGACCTCATGCTGCTGCTGTGGCTGCTGCCGTGACCTCCACACTGTGTCATTGTGCCACTGCCTGACCTCATGCTGCGGCTGTGGCTGCTGCCGTGACTTCCACACTGTTTTTTATTGTCCCACTCTGTGGGCCCTACTCCCTGTTTTTTTTTTCCACCTCTAAATGTCATTGTGCCTCTGTCTGTCCCCATGCTGCTGCTGTGGCTGCTGCCGTGACCTCCACACTGTGTCATTGTGCCACTGTCTGACCTCATGCTGCTGCTGTGGCTGCTGCTGTGACTCCAACTGTGTCATTGTGCCACTGTCCCGACCTCATGCTGCTGCTGGCTGCTGCCGTGACCTTCACACTGTGTCATTTCCACCTGTGGCCTACTCCTGTTTTTTGCCACCTCCAAATGTCATTGTGCCACTGCCTGACCTCATGCTGTGCGTGGCTGCTGCCGTGACCTCCCACACTGGTGTCATTGTGCGACTGCCTGACCTCATGCTGCTGCTGTGGCTGCTGCCGTGACCTCCATAAATTCATTGTGCCACTGTCTGACCTCATGCTGCTGCTATGGCTGCTGCCGTGACCTCCACTCTTTGTCATTGTCCCACTCTGGTGCCTACTCCTGTTTTTGCCACCTCCCGAATGTCATTGTGCCACTGCCTGACCTCATGCTGCTGCTGTGGCTGCTGCCGTGCGCTCCCCACTGTGTCATTGTGCCACTGTCTGACCTCATGCTGCTGCTGTGGCTTGCTGCCGTGACCTACCACACTGTGTTCATTGTGCCACTGTCTGACCTCATGCTCTGCTAGTGGCTTGCTGCCGTGACCTCCACACTGGTCCATTGTCCCACTCTGTGGCATACTCCTGTTTTTGTCACCACCAGAAAGACATTGAGCCACTGCCAGACCTCATGCTGCTGCTGTGGCTGCTGCCTTGACCTCCACGCTGTGTCATTGTGCCACTTTCTGACCTTCATGCGTGCTGCTGTGGCTGCTGCCGTGACCTCCCACACTGTGTCATTGTGCCACTGTCTGACCTCATGCTGCTGCTGTGGCTGCTGCCCTGACCTCCCACACCCGTGTCATTGTCCACTCTGTAGCCTACTCCTGTTTTTTGCCACCTCCAAATGTCATTGTGCCACTGCCTGACTCATGCTGCTGCTGTGGCTGGGGCCGTGACCTCCAACACGTGTCATTTTGCCTCTGCCTGACCTCATGCTGCTGCTGTGGCTGCTGCCGTGACCTACACACTGTGTCATTGTCCCCCTCTGTGCCTACTCCTGTTTTTGCCACCCCCAAATGTGATTTTGCCACTGTCTGACCTCATGCTGCTGCTGTGGCTGCTGCTGTGACCTACACACTGTCATTGTGCCACTGCCTAACCTCATGCTGCTGCTGTGGCTGCTGCCGTGACCTCCACACTGTGTCATTGTGCCACTGTCTGACCTCATGCTGCTGCTGTGGCTGCTACCTTGACCTACACACTGTGTCATTGTGCCACTGTCTGACCTCATGCTGCTGATGTGGCTGATGCCGGTGACCCACACAGTTTGTCATTGTGCCACTGTCTGACCTCATGCTGCTGCTGCCGTGACTCCACACTGTGTCAATTTGCCACTCTGTGACCTATTCCTGTTTTTGCCACCTCCAAATGTCATTGGCCACTGTCTGACTCATGCTGCTGTGGCTGCCGCCGTCACCACCACACTCTGTCACTAATGTTGCCACCTGAGCTCTCAGCTTGTTTTTTTTCAGCTTTCTCTGGCATGACTTTATCAGGCAACATTCCCGCTTCAGTTTTTTGGTCAGTTTTGCCCTCTTAAGTGCCCAGGGAATTTTATAGTGAAGCGATTTCTAAGAGCGGCGGCAGTCATGTGCGGGGTTTATACTAAAGCACAACATTGTATGAAGACCAAACCAAGTTCCCTGCATATTAAGCATGGCCACAACGTTTTTACAGCACCCTGCAGGCTCTGTGCAGCCTGGAAATAGCTGTTTTTTAACGTGATTTGTGCAGAAGTAATTCGGAACGAAGTTATTTTTTGCCGAGAAATTCGGCGAAGTGACCGAAACGAATTTCGGGAAATTCGCCCATCTCTAACTATGGCCATTGGCAGGCATGGTGATTGCCCTTAAGTTTGCCCTCAGACAAGATGGTGGATCGTGTCTCAGCTGGGTGTCATCTTGTTTCCTGTTGCCAGTTTCCTATATAAACTCCTTAAAGAGAACCTGTCACATAGTTTTTGCCCCACTGGCTGAGGACAGAACAAGGTAGTGTCAGACCTGCTGTTCCCAGCGCTG
This sequence comes from Phyllomedusa bahiana, assembly GCA_025379985.1. NCBI lineage: Eukaryota > Metazoa > Chordata > Amphibia > Anura > Hylidae > Phyllomedusa > Phyllomedusa bahiana. Next base: position 17,847 of record JAODAL010029244.1, read on the forward strand.
TGTCCCTTATTCTGTAAGATGCTGTAGTTTTCGTGTATTTAATGCTCAAATCTGCAGTTTTCAGCCAGAAGAGTCATTCAAAGAGTCCTTCAGAGTGTCAGTTTTTTTCAAACCCCGCCCATCTGAGGCTAGCCCCGCCCACCTCAACTGACAAACCTATTACTTTGAATAGGTAGAAACATGTGAATAACTGTCAGTGGGCGGGGCTAGCCTTTGGTGGGCGGGGCTAACACCTGCTCATGAATAAGATTTGAGGGGTAAATGCTCTAAAACTGCAGCATCTTACAGAATAAGGGGCACAGTGCTGGGAACAGCAGGTCTGACACTAGCTTGTGCTGTCCTCAGCAAGGGGGGCATAACCTATGTGACAGGTTCCCTTTAAGCCTGATGCTCATTGCTAGAGTATTGTGTTAGCTCCTGCTTGCAGTCCTCTTGCCTTTGAACTTGCCTTCCAGTTAGTTCCTCCTACCTTGCGGTTACCCTGCAAACTTCTCACGCCTGCTGATCATCTCTTCGGCTCTCCTGCTGACCTCGTCTTGATCCTGTCTTCATTTTAGATGCCTCCTGTTCCAGTTTGCATTTGCCTTCTCTGTGTTTTTGCCAGTCCTCGCCATTGGATTCCAGCCGTATCCACTAGTATCATGACAGATGCTCACTGATTACAGATGGGAGGAGCTCACTCCTTCTGTCTGTACCTTAGATATGGCGATCGTGTAAGATCTTGATAGCTAAGGCCCCGTTCACACGGCTTATTCACGCCGGATTTGCGAGCCGGATTGCGCTCGCAATTCTGGCTTGAATAAAGGGCGGGTGCGGGGGCGGTGCGGGGGCGCGGCCCGCTGGCCCCATAGACTGCCATTATCCACGGCGCGTATTGCGCCTGGATAATGTGCATGTCACTTTCTCCCCGCTCGGCGAATCGAATGAGAACGGTGGATTACCATAATTACTCCGACGGATTGGCGCCGTAGTACAGCGCAAATCCGGCACGGAGTACGGCGCCAATCTGTGGCGAAATAAACCGTGTGAACACGGCCTAAGAGTTAATCACCCACGGCGAGAGCTCATTCCAGCCGTGGGTTATGCAGCATGAGACCAGTGGTAATATACCGCTGGTTCCATGTCGCGATCGTGCGGAGCTTGCTTGTGAGCCTGCACGATATGCAAGACGCACCTATATGTCTATTTGCAGGAACGCACTTCCCACTAGGACATATAGGTATGTCCAGTGTCGGGAAGGGGTTAATGGGCAGTATTCAATCAGTGCCTAGGGCAGCATGGGCTGTACATAAGTCCAGTCCTAGAAAAAAGAACTTACAATATAATATTTACAGTGGGGAAAATAAGTATCTGATACATTGGCGATTTTACATGTTTTCCCACCTACAAAGAATAGAGAGGTTTGCAATTTTTATAGCAGGTACACTTCAACTGTGAGAGACAGAATTTAAAAATAAATACAGGAAATCATATTGTATAATTTTTAAATAATTAATTTGCATTTTATTGCATTTAATAAGTATTTGGTCACCTACTAACCAGCAGGAATTCTGGCTTTTACAGACCTGTTAGTTTTTTCTTTAATAAGCCCTCCTACTCTGTCCTCATTACCTGTATTAATTGTACCTGTTTGAACTCGTTACCCTTATAAAAGACACCTCTCAACACACTCAGTCAATCACACTCCAACCTCTCCGCTATGACCAAGACCAAAGAGCTGTTTCAGGACACCATTGACAAAATTGTAAACCTGCAAAAGGCCAGAGCTGACTACAGGACAATAGGGAAGCCAATAGGGAAGCGCCGGCAGGGACACTTCTTGCTATATGCGACTCCTCAGGGAGTGCATATAGCAGAATCCCGAGCACAGCCGACAGCGCAGCCGACAGCACAGCCGGAGCGCATAGAGGGGAAGATACCACTGCGGGGCAGAGAGCGAGCGCTCCCTGCTCCGCAGTAGACTCCGGAAGGGCACAAGCAGACTCGCGGCCGTCCAAAGTTTCCGGCACAGGCAGCGTGTGTCATCACGCTGCGTGCGCGGCCTGATGACATCACCATGCCTGTGCCGAGAAGATGCAGGAGAGCGCGCGGGAGGCCGGACAGCGAGGAGGCGGAGCGGCGAGGGAGTCAGGTAAGTGTTTGTTTTTTTTTATTACCTGCCTATACCTAGCCTATACCTGACTATACCTAGCCTATACCTACCAAATACCAGCCTATACCAGCCTATACCAGCCTATACCTGACTATACCCAGCCTATACATGCCTATACCCAGCCTGTACCTGCCTATACCAGCCTATACCTGACTATACCTAGCCTATACCTGCCTATACCAGCCTATACCTGACTATACCTAGCCTATACCTGACTATACCTAGCCTATAACTGACTATACCTAGCCTATACCTGCCTATACCAGCCTATAACTAGCCTATACCTGACTATACCTAGCCTATACCTGCCTATACCTGCCTATACCTAGCCTATACCTGACTATACCTAGCCTATACCAGCCTATACCTGACTATACCTAGCCTATACCTGCCTATACCTGCCTATACCTAGCCTATACCTGCCTATACCCAGCCTATACTAGCCTATACCTGCCTATACTAGCCTATACCCTAACTATACAAGCCTATACCTAGCCTATACCCAGCCTATTAGAACATAAACCTGCCTATAACCTGCCTATTACCTGCCTATAAGGACATATAACTGCCTATGGGGGACATAAACCTGCCTATAACTGCCTATGGAGGACATAAACCTGCCTATAGCTGCCTATGGGGGACATATACCTGCCTATAACTGCCTGTGGGGGACATATACCTGCCTATAACTGCCTGTGGGGGACATTCAACTGCCTACACCTGCCTATGGGGGACATATATCTGCCTATGGTGGACATTAAACTGCCTATATAATTTTATTGGTATCCATTTTTATTTTTAATATTTACAGTAGCCGCTGCATTTTCCACCCTAGGCTTATACTCGAGTCAATAAGCTTTCCCATTTTTTGTGGCAAAAGTAGGTACCTCGGCTTATACTCGGGTTGGCTTATACTCGAGTATATACGGTAAGTATGTAGTTATTTTTGTTTGAGGTTGTGACATTTTTCATTTTTACTCATTTTTACAAATATAATAACAAGAAGTGCTCTCATAATGGTACTTACATTTGGATATGCTTTTCTGTATTTTTGTGATAAAGTTTATCCAGTGCCTTGAGTTTCCTAAGTTTTTAAAGATTACTTTTAGTTTTTGAAAAGTATGAGTAACAAGTTCTTATTTTTCCTATTTACATTGTCAATTTTGTCTCGTCTTTCTACTGTTACTTTTAACGCCATTATAATATGCAGGACTAGCAGATTTCACTTTTTCATAGCTTTCACACACTTGACTTTTTTCTGACATCCATCAAGAACTGTAAATGGATTCAGAGATGGGTAAGACTCTTGTATACCACTAAGTGTTACTTAAAAATATGACATTATTTTAGCTCATAAACCCGGAGTGTTGACTGTATAATTGGAAATATGTTATACATATCATGTCTCCTGTACTGGACATGCTGTATGTATCTGAAGAGATCATCTTACATTATGCTTCTTTTAAAATAAAAATATACATTATGTCAGTGGTCTCTAACCTGTAACTTTCTAGCTGATGTAAAACTACAACTTTCAGCCTACATAGGCAGAACCTGAAAGTTGTAGTTTTACATCAGCTGAAGAAGCAAAGTTTGGAGACCACTATATTTTTCAGACCACATGGTTTAAAAGAGTTACTCAATTAAAATTGAATGAAGTTGGAGTCTGGCTTATGTGCACACAGGGATGGGACTATGGGTAGGCAAAGGTAGACAACTGCCTCGCATGCCACTTAATCTCAGGCAGGAAGGGAGCACAAGGAGGTATGGAGTGGGTTGAATTTTTCATTGGAGGGCTATATATCTTATTTGCCTACGGCATCAGAATACCCTGTCCCAGTCCTGTGTGCACAACTCATAATTCAACACCTACAGAAATCTATGGGGCAAAACTGTACAGTAAATAATACAATGGCATATGGTGCTGTGAACTGTAAAGGATTTATCCTATTTTACTGTGTGCCAAGTCTTAATTTCAGCATAATCATGACTGAAAAACTAGTAGATGTTTAAGATGGGTTCAAAGGGATGCTACTTCCAGTATGTGGCGCTGGTGTCCTAGCTCTTTTCCCTTAAAGAGTGGATCGCCTCTAGTACATTAATGGCATATTGCTAGACTGTGCCATGAAAGTGTGATAAGTGCAGGTCCCACCTATCTCAGGAATGGGCCCCTGAAAGTCTCCGTAAAGAGAGTCAGTTGTGCTTAAGCACAACTCTCCATTCTGTTCAATAGGAGTTATAAGTATACCCAATATCGATATGCCAACAAAGTGCAAGATGGGGATACCCCATTAAGCTTATTTGAATATTTAAATTTCAGTGGGCCTTTGGACTTGTAGATCTCCATACATCTTTGTGGTGCTTTTTCTCTCTTATGAGACATGTATCTCATGATTATGTATCTTAAGCCACTTACCCAGAACATACTCTGAAAACACCTCAAAACATCTGTTTGCAGATGGTACTTAATATAAGGATGAGATACTGGCTTTTAAATCCCTTGTCATGTTTCAAGGCTATTTAATGGGTCAGATGTGATTTGGGAGCAAATTGAGAGAACCACAAAAAGTGCAACCATTCTCAGACATATAAACTGACATGTTGAAAACACTTTGTCCCAAATAAACCTTACTTTATCACCCCCCACCATAATATGGATTTACAGTTGAAGGATATTGCCTGCTATCAGTAGGAGGCTAATATTTGCATCTAGAAATTAAGTGATGAAGGGAGAACTGCAAGATAGTGAGAAAAAGAGTGAGTTGCTCCTGAAATAACTTAAAAAATGCTGAGGTAAATCCACCAGGGCCTGGGCTTTTCCCATTGGGGGTGGTTTTAATGACAGCTCCTATTTTGGAATCAGTGAAATCCTCCTCTAGTTTTCTTTGGAATTATCATCCAAAGTAGGACAAGAAGATTCATCTATGAAGTTATTATAGATATGTAAAATGTCAAAGAGTTTCAAAGGGTTATTCAAAATGGATTATTTCTCTTTATTTATATATGTGTGGATTTATTTATTTGTGGAGTGGGAGGGTTCTGCATGTGTAAATGGTAAGCATGACAGAGGCTTACCACATTTTTCTGGATAATCATAAAATAAATGTTTACGCTGGCTGGCTGATACAGTAAGGAATATAAGGGAATGGTTGGACCAAACGGGGGGTTGCTAATAGAGGTTGGAGGTTACCAAAATAAGATATAGTGAATGTGAAGGAAAATATCATTGCAACTATAGTTTTACAGTTTAGGAGATGCAATAAGTATGTGTAGTCTCTACTTCATGGGTGCAATTTATGTCCACTAATTAAAAGGAAATGAATTCTTTAAAAAGGTTTTTTTCAGGGTAACAGTGATTTGACCAGTTAAAGTATTCATGCTGAGGTCCGGCAGAAAATTAAAACATTTGAGCCTGGTTTGAGAGGTACTAATTTAAGATGGTGAAGGTTGTGGGGTTACTTTAATTTTGAGAAAAACATACCTAGTAGAGATGAGTGAATTTCTCAAAAATTCGGTTCGCCAGATTCACCGAATTCTCCGCAAAAAATCGTTTCGACCCAAATTTATTAGCGGCCAATCGCATTAAAAAACAGCTATTTCCTGCTGCAGAGAGCCTGTAGGGTGTTGTAGAACATTCTGTCATGTTCAAATATGCATAGGGAGCGTGGATTGTTCTTGATACAATGCTGTGTTTTAGTATGACACACAGTTGACAGCCACCGCTCTTAGAATTGCTTCACACTTCCCTTCTCTGGGCACTTACAAGGGCAAAACTGACCAAATAACTGAGGTGGCAACATAGCCTGACAAGGTAATGTCAGCGCCAGCTTGAAACAACTGAGCTGAGGGCCAAGATTCTACTATAGCGTCAAAGAACGCAATAGTAGGTTCCTGAAGCAGGCATAGGTACTAGCACAGTAAGGGGACGTCACAGCATGGGTCAATCTGTGTGGCCAGAGCTTCCGGTGTAATGTAGCGGCCGCATTTTAACCACCAAGCCAATGGTTCTCGAATGGTTGACCATGTCATCCACTTTCTCCCACATGACATCTGAGTCATTGGGTCCGTAAGACACAACCTTTAGATGGCATTGCTCGGGAGCAGGTCAGGGGTCCTCACCTATCCTCAACCCGCCTCTTTCCCGTTCGGTTCCCAAAGCCAGAGCACTACTATCTGCTGTGGGATCTGCGCCACTATACAGTGAAGATGAACTATTTAAGGACAGTGGGCAGCAAAGAGGTGGGGAAGACATCCCCTGCTTCTTGCAGAAGCAGGCAAGTATTGATGAGGAGAGTGGCATGGGGGGGTTATGTTGTGAGTGGTCAGGCTCTGTACAGCGAGACTGTTGAGGAGGACAGTGATGACAAGCAAACACTAATCGATGTAGCCGATCGCACTTTGGAGCCGGGTGAAGCAAACAAGGCTGGGACAAGGTATTCTGGTGCCCTAGTTAAACAAGGTATAAAGTGCCCCTCAACTGGAAAATTTAGCTCACTCCATGCCTCCTTGCACCACCTTTTCTGGATGAAGTGGCGTCCTAGGCTATTGAATACATTCGACTACCCATCGTCCCGGCCCTGAGAGCAAGGGCTTCATCATGATCATCATCATCGGGAGAAGAGAGTGGCAGCTTGCGTGTCAGGCAGTGGCGCAGCTGGCAAGTCGGTAGTGTGGCCGGTAGTCAGCAGGGTGGCAGCAGTGCGAGGTCGGAAGCCAAACAGCTATGATGCAGTCCACAAACTTTGCAGGTCCCAGAAAGTAGCGGCGCAGGGGCTCACCGAGGCAGCGGTGGTAACAGTCAGTGCGGAGCATTGGTGGTAAAGTCACCTACTCGGCGGTGTGGCAGTTGTTTGCCAAGACACTGGAGAAGGCGAACATGGCTATATGATGAATCTGTGGGCAGAAAGTAAAGCGTGATCAGAGACCTAACGTTGGCACCATACCCCTGTGTCAACATTTGCAATGTCACCATACAGTGGCCTGGGAGAAACGTGTCTCAGATGCCGCAGCAGAAGCACCCAGTGGCACACCTCCCATTTCAGGCAGTCAAGGCTCTACCACCGCCGAAGGGAGTTGTCTGTCTTTCTCCTGGTGCCAGCAGTCATTCACCGAGACGATTGCCAAGAGACAGCAGTATGCGTCTAGTCATCCCAAGGTGCAGAAACTGACCGGGCTCCTGTCCAACTTGGTGGACTCTGCACCATTCAGAGAACTGGCCAGGAAACTTTGCATGCACTTTAACCATTCCTACACCACCAAGCACACCCTCCTTGAGCTGAACAGAACATAGAAACTGTGAACAAAGAAAAACAAAGAGATATCTATGAACAGAGCAAAACAGGGAGTAATCTATGAAGAGAGCAAAACAGAGAGAAATCTATGAACAGAGCAAAACAGAGAAATCTATGAACAGAGCAAAACAGAGAGGAATCTAATAACAGAGCAAAACGGAGAAATCTATGAACAGAGCAAAACAGAGAGCAATCTATGAACAGAGAAAGGCCATTAAGGATTTATTGATGATCCAAGCGGACAGGGAAACTCTACTGTGCAATTTTTATGTTAGCCAGTGGCAGCTCATGCGTGACACCTGCCGTTTCGCTCAGGCTCTTTCAGGAGCGGCTTCTGCTGATGCTGCTGCCACCTCCTCGTTATGTCACCTAGCTGCTCACCTCAAAATGATGTCATTGTTCCACTCTCCGGCCTGATGCTGCTGCTGCTGCTGCTATTGCTGCCGCCACCTCACACACTCTGTGATGTTGCCACTCTGTTTGGTTTTAATCTGTCAGTAGAAATGAAAAGGACAAACACAACCGATTGTGTCTTCGGAGAAGCCGTGAGGCCATTATGTCATGGTCCTTTGTTTGCAACAGGATTGTCTGATGATTAGATAGCCAAAAGCAGGAGTGGATGCAAAACACAGAAGACATGCTAATGTTCCATTTACTTGTTATATCTTTTTTGGATCAACTCCTGTTTCTTTTTGGCTTTAGCAATAATGATGAATTATTCACCGACTGAAGCTGACGCTGAAGGATCAAAGGAAGGGCAAGATGATCAGTGACATCAATGCAAAATTACTGTCGACACCCTCACCACTTTTTTTGGGACTGGGCTCCACATGTATCAGCGTTTAACATAATCACCACAATAAGTGAAAAAATTAACTGTTTCCCACGGATAGCAATATCCTAACAGACTGAACTGGCTGGATTTGAGATGTGTATAGGGCAGAAATACACACACTGGATTTGACACAGGATTCCCCACAAAAAGTGGATAAATTAACTCTTGGCCACAGATTGAAATATCCCCACAGACTGAACTTAATGGATTTCAGGCAACTGTAGAGAGGAAATACACACACACTGGATTTGACACAGAATTCCCCAATAACAGTGGATAAATTAACTCTTGGCCACAGATTGCAATATCCCCACAGACTGAACTTGATAGATTTTAGGCATGTGTAGGGCAGAAATGCACACACACTGGGTTTGGGCAAAAGGGGTTCCCAAAAAAAAATGGATAAATTAAAAACCTTTGGCCCCCAATTTCAAAATTTTGGGGGGGTATCACACTTTTATGGATTTTTAGGTTGTGGGGTTGACAAAAATACACACACAAATGGGGTTTGACACAAAAATTTCCCCCAAAAAATGGGATTTAAAATTAAAATCTTGGGCCAAAAGATTTCAGTTTGTGGGGATATCGCACCTTGATGGAAATTTTAGATGTTTATGGGGTAAAACACAGGGAACACTGGGTTTTGACCAGATTTCATCCAAAAAAATGGTTAAAAAATTTAAAAGAGGGTTGTTCCCCAACTCAAAGTTTCCCTTTGGGCATTTAAAGAAAATAATGGGTGCTTTTTCTCAAATCACTTCCAGGTCCCAAGCTATCTTGGTTATTGCTATGAGCTCCGTGGTTTTTTTTAAATTAGATAAAACTCATGCTGTCCCGGAACCCGGGAAAGCTTTCTGAAATAATTTTCTTTTCTTTTTTCTACGATCAAAAACAAAACAAGCTATTTATGTTCCCCAAATTTTGGGGCTGCTGTGACCTGTATGATGAAAATCACTCCCTGCTATCAGATAGAACAAAAAAATTTAGGGGGAGAAAGGGACACAGGGCAGGTTTACTTGGGGAACCCGAGAGAGTAAGAAAGTGAAAAATATCACTTGTAACTCCTTAACAAAAAAAAAAAAAAAAATGAATAACACAATATTTTTTGGAAAAAAATCTTTAAATTTTAAAAGTTCACAAACATGGTGAAAGCTAATCTTTGTAGCGACAACCCCTTTTAACTTTAGCCACGATTTTGTATTTCCCCCAAAAAAAAAAAATGCTGGGGTTTTAGAAACAAGGGGGGTGTATTGACAAACACCTGTGAGGTTTTTTTCACCCCAAATTTTGCTTTAAAAATCGGAATAAAAATTACCTTTACTAATTTTTTTGTTTTTGTCCATTGTTAAAATTTTTTTTAAAATTCGTTTTAAAAAAACCTTCCCTTTGGGCCGAAACCCCTTTCCCTTTTGATAACGGAATATGCAAAATATTTTTGTTTTTAAACCTACGTGTTTGAAATTTGAAGGGCCCCATGAATAAAACTTATTTAATTTGATTTAATAAACAAAATAACATTACTCTAATAAATTCCCTGGAAAGAAATTTTTTTAAAAAAATAGGGAAATAGAGTGCAGCCTATATCTTGATAACATTTATCACAGGCTGTGGGAAAATTTCCCTCTGTTTTATTACCATAAAGGGGGCCTTGGCTGTGGTGGAGTATGGCGCCTTTAGCAGCTATTTGGGTTTTTATGCAAATCCTTTTTAACGATTTCTGAAAGGGGCCGGGGTGTGAGTCTAAGATTTTTGTGCAAATTTTCAACGATTGTTTTGTTTTTTTAACTCTGCACAAGTTGCTGTAAGGATGGGTGAAGGGTTTTAGTAATGTCCAAGCAGTCGGGAGCTCACTTTAGCCATGTTGGGTGCAGCCTTGTTTGAGTTTGATAGGCTCTGACCCTGTATGGAGCACTTAATGCTTTATGCAATTGGCATTTGAGTAAGTATTAAGAATGTCTGCAGCGCCTTCATCCCTTTCGGTTCCAAATTTTGGGGTTTCATTTTTTGTTTCATAATACAAGGGGCTCAAATTAGGCGTATGGATGGTCCGCTGCCACATACCATTATCCCTCCATAGCCAGGACAGCCCAACTGATAAATGATGGTAGTAAAAAGGTACATTTTTTTTATATACTTTTGATTTAGTATCTATACCTCCAAACATTTAGCTAATGCAAAAAGGACATATCAGGGAAAGCTTCTAATCACACCTAATCACTGTTTCAGCCGGGCCCCGTCTAAGAACATCCAATCATGCTTCACTTTCTCCAGCAGGTCAGCAGCAAAAGAACAGCCCTGATGAAGCCAAACTATATATCTATGGTTAGTTTCTTAAATTGTTATATTGGTTCAGCAGGCATTGATTGATACCATTTACCTTCTACACCTTTTGTGAAATTACTTTTTGGTTTTGTAGGAAATTTATTTTTATTGTGGGAGTTGGAATTTTTTAAGTATTTATTACCTATCGGTTTAAAAACTAGACTGTTTGATGTGTACCTTTTTAGGTAATTTTTAAATGTTTTTAACTTTTTGTGTGTCATTTATGTGCAATAAAGATCAATGGCTCATCATCTTTCCACCGTTCCCCTCCATCCCTCCACCGTCTCTCTATCACAGTCAAGGCTACACTCTCACCAGCTCCACAAGTCCTTGCCTTTGGGTAACCTTGACTCCCAAACTGTCCTTCAAACCGCAATCCAAACCCCCCATTTTGCCGCCGCCTCCCCCTGAAAAAATCTCCCTAAACCGCTCATTCCTTAAAAATTGAAAGCACAAAAATGCTGGTCCATGCCCCCGTCATCTCACGCTAGACTATTGCAACATCATTCTCTGTGGCCTCCCGCTAGACCCCCGTCCCCTCCAAAACTCCCTTAAAATCTGCGCCCGTTGTTCCCCTCTCCCCGATACTCCCCTGCTTCCCCCCCTGCCAAAACCCTTTACTGGCTTCCCATTGCCCACCGAATCCCGTTCAAGTTTGCAACCTTGACTACAAGGCTCTCCATGACCTCTCCCTCCATTACATATCTGCCTTAATCTCCAGTTATCTCCCCTCACGCAATCTCCGCTCCTCACAGGACCTTCTCCTCTGCTCTCCCCGTGTCAAATCCTCATAACCGTCTCCAAGACTTCTCCCGTGCTTCCCCCATACTCTGGAACTCACTACCCCAACACCTCAGACTCTCCCCCACTCTCACCAGCCTCAAAAGCAACCTGAAAACTCACCTTCCTTTTAGAGTGTAATCCCTCACGGGCAGGGACCACTCTCCTTCTGTACCAGTTGTTAGTTACTAATTTGTCACCTTTGTACTTGTTTGACCTATGTTATGTATGAAACCTGAATGTACAGCGCTCTGGAACACAAGGGCGCTCAAAAATAAATAATAATAATAATAATAATAATAATAATAATAATAATAATAATGGCTCTGTAGACATATGAGTGATTACAGTGTGTTAAATCCAGTGACTCACATGTGTCATCTTCTCTGACTGAAGTCATTCACTTTCTTTTCTTCCGCATCCAGTCCAAACCTATATCACTACTTTTCCTAACCATGATTAGTCTCTGGAGATACTTTTCCTTTGTACCTGTTTCCTACCTCTATATAAACTCCCGATAGTGTGGGATGATGGGGATGATGGTCTATAGGGTGATAGGTGAGGGTAGTATTTTGTACCTTGCCGTCTAACACTATGATAGGTTGGGTGGGAGGGAGTAGCCTGCAGCCTGCACCCACCCATTGATCATATTGTGTGGCCCAGGCATGATCTTCAGGGGTCTTAAGGGGGCTTTGCCATGATCTAATGTTGATGTGGGATCCTCCAAAATGGGTATTTAATCCCTTTTCTAAATATATGTAATTAAAAAAGTGTAGCCTGTGAGCGCTGCAGGGTTGCTTAGATGCCCTTAGTTTCCTTACATTAGCTAGGACCAGGAGCTGATCTGGCCATGCTTGCCTTGTTTGCACTTCTTATCTGATGGCAGAGTACATGAATGAGCTTTGAAGGGAGAGGGAGAACAAAGCAGTTCTTCTGGGCATGTGCACTACCTCTGCTCTGTGACAGAGCCTGTGTCTGCTGTATAGAGAATCTGTTGGTTGTAATGTAATTATCTGAGTAAACATGCAGACGCTCCCTGCTCTGCCCTCCTCCCTTCCCCCCTGCAGCAGTTCGTGAATGCTGCCTGCTTGGATCTTATCTTCTCTCCTAAGCAGATAAGAGGGAGAAAACAAAACCTCCAGAGCTTGTGCACAATACAGTTATTCTCTGTGGTTTAGCCAAACAATTTTTGCTCAACTACAGACTGAAAAGCAGCCTCGGAAGCTTGCATGGGAGGTGGTGCGATGACATCATGGAGGAGGCACTTGTTTTTTTAAACACAGAAACACAACGCCATTTTTTTTTCAAGGCTCAAGGGGACAGTTCAGTTTGTTAGGTGAGGAAATCACTTCTTGGCAAAACCCCTTTAAGTGACACTTGATTGCCTCTCACTTCCTTTAAATATTCAGCATTTCTCATCCGGTTCCGCAGTGATGTAGCCTAAAGACTTTCACTTCTTTGCCTTTCTGTGACTCTTAGGGTATGTTCACATGGGGTAATACGCCGGGTGTTTTGGGAGCCGCACTGATCAGCACGTACTCCATGAGAGCTATGAATTACTGTAATTGCGGCGTGCATCTCGCCGCGTATTAAGCGCAAGTACGCGGCGAAATGCGTGCCGAAATTACGCCGTGTGAACATACCCTTAGGGGCCGTTTAAATGGCAAGTGGCAAATACCGGTCGGTTTATGCGACCGGTATTAGCACTGTTTTGTAGCCGTCTCCACGATGAGCGGAGAAAAACCCTCCCCCTTCACATTGAGATGCACATATTTCGTTCGGAAACTGGACGGAAAAATGTGCATGCTCAAAGTTCTTTCTCGGGCTGCCCGTTTTCTGCTCATTTTCGGACGGTTTTTCAGGCAGTCTGCAAAACCCGACAAGCGGACTGAAAAAACCGGCTGAAGAAACCCGTGCCGTGGGGACATGCCCTTATAGTTACTTTGTATCTCTGTTGCAACCTGCTGATGACAGTCTGTGACACTCTAAGCTCAGTGGCCACTTCCATCTAAGAGCTTCCTGCTTGAAGCCTCAGAGGTACTGTTAATCAATTGTAAGGTGTTGTCTTGGTCTCATGATGTAAAAATGTGAACAGCATGATAAGGAGGACTGTTTAAGTCCCAATTCAAATTGATCCCCTAAATTTATTGGGCGATTCAGGGATCAAACAATTCTTGTTGGGAATTTTGCCATTAAGCTCAGCAAGTTGTCCAAAAAGACTTCGAGTAGATAGATAGCTAGACAAGGTAAGTAGATAAACTCTGATACATCTGCAAGCAGCGAGTGCCCCAGATAGGTAGGAAAACAAGGCTCTGGGTACATAAGTAGACATAGAATGCTGCTGCTATCTGTAGGTTGTAGTCACCGGCTCAGGTAGTAGGAGGTGGTAAAGCCAACAAGAATAGTAAGGTTGGAAAGGCCCGGAAGTAGGTATGGACCCTCATGTTTTATAGTGATATGTCTTTAGTACAGTAGTAAATAAATGTTTATATATAAAGAACTTACAGCAAAGTAAAGCTCACACCACCCACACACACACATATATTACTAGATGCACTAAAATTTAAGCTTCACTTTTAGGGGAAAAACATACATGTAATAGTCCAAAAAAATACTGTAATGTACTTACAATTTATTAGTCATTTCAGTTATTTCCTATTACACTATGCTCTGAGCCTTTGAAGTTTTGATAAATAGCACAATCTGGCAGGATACTGGGGGCCTTGATTAGGCTCGTAGCTGATTACAGATAGAGATGGTGCTGAAATGTTCTACACGTAAGTGGAATTCGTTTAGAATTTCAGGAAAAACGGTTCGGAACGAAGTTCCAACTTTGGGGTACTTCGGGTGTGAAGACGAACGGCGAGTTGGTACAAGTGTGCTTTTGATGAGATTAAATGGCTGCGAGCACATGGCGTTACATGGGGCAAAGAACTCTGTGAGGACGAAGGGCATAGCCTGCATGACATGTGCAAGAGATGAAAGTCAATCAGAGGACGGCGGGATTCTGGACGACGTCACCGCACTATATGAAGCTGCCGGGCGCGACGCTTGGGAGCTCATAACGCTCTGCAATGATTTTTGTGGGTGTTCAGCTTGTCTCAGTGATCTGCTTATCTTAACGATCTATTTCTGATTTTGTGTCTGTACTTGGTTTCTGAAGTCCAGTGTGGTGTCCAGTGCAGCTGCAATATTACATTTAATTGCTATCTGCTACACAGCACCTTGAATATCCAAGGGTGGATCTAAGCCTGTCTGTTGTGTATTCATTTAAAGAAACAGCGTTTTTTTTACAATACCGCAAAATACCAATTCATTTATGGGCTCTGCTCAATTCACGTTTTGCGCAATTTACAGTACAGGGGTTAATTAAGCGTTGTTCTGCTGTTGTGGTGAACAAAATAAAAACTCAGTCTTTGTCAACGCCAGAAAATAAATTTTTCCATGTGCATTATTCACCAAGCGAAGGTTAATTACATAGTTTTCTCTTGTGTAGCGTACACAAAAAACAACCGCCATTGTTACACGCTACAAAGGCGATCGTAGTTTTTGGTTTTGATCAATTCTTTTGCGCAATTTAAATCCAGGGTGATTAATTAAGCGTTGTTTTGCTGTTTCGGTGGACTAAAATAAACCGTCTTTGTCACCGCCAAAAAAGAACAGACATTTTTCCTGTAGCATAATTCACAAAAAGCGAAGGTTAATTAACAAGTTTTCCTCTTGTTGTGTTACCGCTAAAAAACACGCCATTGTAACAACGATACAAAGCTGTAGTTTTTGGTTGCTTAATTCTTTTGAGCAATTTACACAATCCGACATAGCTGCTCATTTCTGTTGTCCATTCAAAGCTAATACCAAGGGTTTAACTAAGTACTTTTTCTGCAGTTGTAATCAGTAAATGAAAACTTTGTTTTTCACCGCCACAGAAGAAATTCTGTAGCCATAATTCATATTTTCGAAGGGTTAATTAAGCCTGTTTGTGTTTTTATATTCAGTAAAATACACTGAGTTTTTTAAACGGCACTTACAAGTCAAAATGTTTCCTGCCCATTTGTCCGAGCGCAATTTACTAGCCAAGGGTTACCCAAGCTTCTTAGTGGGTATTTGGAGTCAAATACAGTCGGTTGTGTGTATTTATCATTATACAGATATCTTCATCAAACAGTGTATTACACTGTAGAACAAACAGTATGTAAGACAGTGTGGTGGCAGGCTCTTCACCTGCGGTGGGCTGAGGCACAACATTCCAAAGCCAGGTTCGCAGCACAGCATGGGGTCGTCCGCAGCAGGGGTCACTCGGTGAGGGCTACCCACATACTGCCGCTGTCATTAGGGCTGTTGTGCATGACTAGCTACCTGATAGGTTCTTGATTGGTTGGACTTAGGTCATCCACTTCCTCCCAAGATGCCATCTGTCAACCCAGCCAAGAGTCGGTGGGGACGTAAGAACTAACCATAGTTGGCCATGGCCCGAGAGCGGGTGGTCAGCGGCCCTCACCAGTCCTCAACCCGCCTATGTCCCATCCGGTTCCCTCAGTCAGAGATCTACTTGTGGTCTGGGACCTCAGCGCCACTGTTTAGCAAGGCACTGAACAGATTTGAGCGAGGGCAGTCCGCAGCTACTGGCAGCCGAAGAAATGGAAGTGCAATATCCCTGCTTCTTGCAGTGAGGTGGCAAGAGTATAGATGTTGAGTTGAGCAGTTGGCATGGGGAGTTCATGTTGTGAGGGGTTAGCCTTGAATACCAAAGACCGGTGTATGGAGGACGCAGTGACGATGAAAACTAATAGATGATGATGTAGCGACGGCACTTGGGAGGCCGGGTGAGGCAGGGCTTCATTATGTCAGGAGGAAAGGAGGGGCGTCAGCTTGCGCGTCAGGCAGCGGCGCAGCCAGCCAAGTGGTTGTGTAGCCCCGTGAGTCAACAAGAGTAGCAGCAGTGTGTAGCAGCCGAGGTCGGGAAGCCATAAGTGGCCCCGGGGTATAAAAACCCGCTTCGCAGACGTAAGGAGGGACCAGAACATCATCCTGTCCCCCCCCAACCCACGGTACAAGGAAAGTAGCGGCACAGTGGGCTCAGCGAGGCTCAGTGGACGTTAGTAGTCTCAGTGCGGAGCCGTTTGGCGGTAAAATCAGATACTCGGCGGTGTGGCAGTTTCTTTGTAAGACACCGGAGGAGCATATATGGGTATATGTAGAATCTGTGGGCAGAATGTGAAGCGTGGCCAGGGAGCTACGATTGACATCATGAGCCCTGCGTCAACACATGCATCGTCACCATCCGGTGGCCTGGGAGATAAGTGGCTCAGATGTGGTGATTCATCCTGCGCAGGTAGCAACAGAAGCAGCAGCACCCAAGTGGCAGCATGCCATGCAGCAGTCAAGGATCCACCACCTCTGCTGAAGGGAGCTGTTTCTACTTTGACATCATCTCCATGGTCCAGATGCTCTGCTCTGGCTACTTTATGGGCGCCAGCAGTCGTTCAGCGAGGCGATTGCAAAAGATGACAACAGTACTGCATCACACTATCCTAGGTGCAGCAGTGAATGTGCTCCTGTCCAAAAGTTGTTCGGTAACTGCAGGCCCTCCCTTTCCCAAAATGTTGGTCTCGCACCGTCATAGAACTAAAGGTTGTGCCGTGCCAGATGGAGAGTTCCAATTTTTCCCGTAATTTCTTTTCCAAAATAGGGCAATACTAGCCACTTCATAAATTTGTAGAACAGAAGGTGGGGCCAGTCTTGAGGTTATCGGTTGTTCCCAAGTTGCACGGCATGTGCGGTCGTCTGGAGCTGAAACTACGGTCAGGGGCCAGTACATGTCCTTTACGGCCCACTGAGTGAATGTGCTTCCTGGCCTGGCACACAACAACTTGGACATTAGACGCCGCTTTCTCCTCCACGTTGTCAAACTGCGGCTCCTGCGCAATAGTCCGCCTCCTCCTCCTCCACCACCACCACGATCTCAGCTTCCACAAGTAACTGTTCCATCATACCAAATGTGTAGGGCCACCATCCAAAAAAGGGGGGGGCGGTGTCCAGCCAGTTCATTTTGAACATGTCTTTTTATTGGTGAAAGGAAAAAAAAATGGAGATATGCATACATACGAACAAAGTGATTGTATATTAGGCACAAATAACTATACATGAGCTATGCAAACCAACAAATGCTCTTAACTATACTTGTAAATGAAAGCAACACAGATAAAGAACTGTAAGGAATAATTAGTCTGTCTTGGGGTTGTGAACAGCAACAGCACCCAGAATCAGACATAAAAGACAACACATAGATTGTCACGCGAAAAATGGAGGCAAAAGGAAAACTCCACTGGAGGACAAAATGCACATAACGAGGGTAGTCTAGCTCTGGTTAATTAGAGGTGATAAATTGAGAGACTATACAAGTTGTCCAAAGTTTTATGCTTTTTAAGACACATATAGGTGGGTCACTGAGTCGCATCTACAGGCACAATTATAATTAACACGCCTCTTAATTTCTACCACAGAAGGAATTTTAGGGTCCTTTCCAAAGTTGCGCAATCGCAGTGCGAGTGGCCAATAAAGAAACATGAAAAACTCACTGTACGGAATGGGGGAGTATGTCAGATAAAATCCAATGTCTAGAACTGCAAGCTGGGGGTTAACTGTAAAGTGAAGCTCCGTATCTCGACTAAGGTGCAGCCCTATTATTGACATCCTACAGTTCCTAATTTTAGGGCAGCCCCACCAAGCATGCGCATTGTACCCTGTTGTCCACAGCCTTTCCAGCAGGTATATGGAGGAGCTATTACAAAATGTGGGCGATTACTGGTGGGGGGGGATACCAAGGCAGTGGATTTTGTGCATTCAGTTCCTTATGGTTAGTGCCATTTAGACTGTTTGGAGGGCATACATAAGCTTGCATCCAACTGTCTAAGGGGAATTGTAATAGATAGTTCTTTTTCCCACTTGATATTAGTTGGGAGTTTGTCAGGGTTTGGGCCGGAGGTGATTAAGTTATAAGTTAAAGGAAGAACCTTTTTAATGTATCCTCCTTTTTTTGTGAATAAAATGGGAAAAATCTGATGGACTGCCAGAGGACTTCTTGGCCATTGTATCCCCTGGGACTATATGTCGAATTTGTAGTATTGAAAGAAAAAGGATGGTGGGAATGGGCCCTTTGAATAGGATGTATGCGAGATGAGTGCGTGTATTGTTTTGATTTTGTTGGTCTATGACACCAGTTTAAATTTTCTTGCCTCTTATGGAAATGAAAGTTCGGGGGGGGTTCCAACGCTGGAGAGAGACAATTGGATCTGTCTGTTCCTGGATAGGATATCCAACCAACCTGGTATAACATTATAATGTGTCCAACTTTAAAAAGTCAGTAAGGAGGTAAGGTGTATGGGGATGGAAGGGGGGACTCCATCTTGGAGGTGCTTTAGATGAAAAATCTATGGGCAGGGCGTTAAAGGAAAAAGGATTTCGAGTGGAATCTGGAGGCTGAATCTGGATGTATGCAAGTCATAGGTATATTGCCTGCTCTAGGTGGTTTGACTAATTTATTAGCTTTGCTAATTTAGGCTTACTCGCGTTTAATCCGTATCTGTGGATCCGAAAAAGTAATGTTTTTTGGACCTAGGTTTCGGCCTTTCCTTATAAAATATCAAGGAATAGGAGTTGAAGTCTATTTTGCAAGAGGCGGGATTAAATAGGGGATAGTCTGCACATATAAATAAATTTGGGCAATAAAGCCCATTTTAATGACATTACATTCTGGCTATCCTCGAAAGATTTAAGTGCTGTGAAGCGTTTAATTTTCAGTTCCAGGTCTACTAAAAGGTGTTCATTAATTAGAGGACCTGTTTGGGCAGGAGTTCGAAATTTCTTTATGCATAGTTAGAATCAACATGTTCATCAGCCAGTTAAAAACCGATGGGATTTGGTTACTTCTTTTTAACAGGTGTATGATTACAGAAAAAACAGATGTTTTTTGGGATTTATTCAATTTTGTAAGAGACACCTTAGAAAAGTTGTTACAGGAGGTCTCCATTATTACTTCGATGGAAGAAGTGGGGTTAGTGACTTTCAGCATGACAGGTCTGCTTAGACTAATCTTGTGAGAAGCCCTTTAACTGACAGTCCATAAAATGTGTGGGTTAGTCCTAATACTCTCAGCAAGTGGTTCCTAATGAGCACGAATATTAGGGGGGGAAAGTGGACATGGCAAGAGAAAAGGAGCGTGTTAAGAAACCAGAGGTTAAAACCTAGCTGACGGGTGAGTTATTAAAGTGCTGAATGGCTTGCAATTAAAGCACAGCAAAGCAATATTTATGTAACACTGATTTCTAGATATAAACCAATTTACCCTATTTTTCAATTGCTTTCTCCGCGTCAAGCGATTAATAAACAGCCACACTGGACGCGGAGGGGGGAGCGACGGCAGCAATCTGTGCTAAATCTTGGATGCGGAGGGTTGCATCTCTTGCCTGTCTGCCCTTTATAAATCCTACATGATCACTATGGATCAGAGAAGGCAAAAAAACTAAGTTCTCAAGCGAGACTCGCACTATAATTTTGCATACAGCTTTAATGTCGGAAATGAGTAATGAAATAGTCTTAGTTAGAGTTAGATCCAGTGGTGTACAGGTTTGGGAATCGTGGTGATATTGGCAGAGAGCATTTTATGGTAGTGGAGGCTTGTAATGAGCAATCTCATTACACAGATTTAATAATGGTTGGGAGAGAAGTCAGAGAAAACTTGATAAGTATTTCATTTGTAAGACCATCGGGGACTGGTGAGGTATTAATTTTGCTAGAATGAATGGGCCTTTTGAATTTCAGCTAGAGAGAAAGGTCTATTAATGTTCTTCTAGTTGGGATATGTTTAGCATAGGTAGATTTATTGGAACTCAGAAAGGAGTTTAAAATATCCTTAGCTTTTGAAGGAACAGGGTATTTTTGTTGGAATGTATATTATTTAGTTGGGAGTAGTTAGGTAAAATTGGTTAGCAATTATCCTTTAGGGTTCATTATTTTCTCACCTGAGGGTGAAGTGAGTCTTCAGTGGGAAATACGCGTCCTAGCAAGTTGTGATATGATTCTATTTGCTTGCAGCATGCCAGGCCTTGTCTCCCTGCACATTAAAAATTGCCATTTTAGTTTGGGCCAAGTGGAAAACTCAACTTATGCGAGGTAAATGGTAAGCCAGCTATTCCTAAGACCGGCTAAGGAATTCTTTTTCTGTTAAAGAAGGGGTCTGATTAAAATGCCATCTTCTGCTTTTTTAATTTTTCCAAGAGACTATTAACTTCTGCTGGTCCCTTCCTTTTTTCTCTAATGGCGACTGAATAAGTATGCGAGAATAATAGATTTATGGGACGCACCATAAAATGGGTTAGAGGGGGCAGAAGGGAGCGGTTAATTTCAAAGAAGTATTAATACGGGAATGAACAGATAGCTGAATTTGCTGGATATTTTAAAAGATAATTATTAAGACGCCACAAGGGGGGCAAGGAAGTCTGAAGGCCTGAGGCGATAAATATGATCAACAGGGGCATGATCAGACCACATAATACTACCAGTGGGACGATCAATTAATCTAACTCAATTTTGGTCAATTACAAAAGTAAATCTAGACGAGGAGTGACATGTTTAGTTAGGGAGAAATAATATAGTCACGCTCAGGGTAGGAGGTACCGCCAGACATCGTGCAAGTCTTCTTTTAGCAACAGAGGATGTGACAGATCCTTGCGAAAGATCTGCCGCCTGTTTCCAGATTTGTCTGATCTGCGCTGACAACAGAGTTGAAATCACCGCAATATAAATTAATCACTTTCCTAAACATTTTTTTGCTTTGTTGTTAACTTTTTTTATAAAGGAGATTTGTTAGTATTAGGGGCATAGATGGCTATTTAAGGTATAGGGCCTCGAATTAATTTCACAGACCAAGATGACGTACGTCCATCTGGTTCAATGTAAGGGGACTGGTAGTATGATTAAGGAGACAGAATTTTTAACAATATTGCTAACCTGCACGTTTGGATGACAAGAGATGAGAGTTGAAAAATATGTGGGGAATAGTTTATGCTTTAGCCTGAATTGGTCCTCTTGAGAGAGTGAGTTTTTCCTGGATGCATTGCAATGTCGCACGATTTAAGAATATTCTCTACACAGGTAGGGATGCGCTTAAAGGGAGTAATTTAGTCCTTTCCGTTGAAAGATTGAATTTTTATCGTCTAATATGATCTGAAAAGGTTTAATAGTGAGCTGAGAGCGCCGAAATGGCCTGACCACCCGGACATCTGAAGAAATCCACAGAAGTTGTAAAGTATGTTGTCACCTCATTTGGGAAACTAACAAGCTGAACCAAATACATCATAATCAAAACAAAATCTTTTGAAGACTCTTTCAAAAAGTCCCTGCCTTGAACATTGAGGGAGAAAGCGACAAATAGTGTTTTCGAGCTAACAGTAAGCAAACAGAGAGCACCAATCAGCACTCCAACATATTAGTGAGTCAAAAAGGGTATCAACAGCATCAGTCCAGAGGCTGTTCTTGATCTGTGGCTGCTACAGACCATAGGAGGAGTGATCATTTCCGGCATACATCTGTTTATTCCGGACAGGGCTTGTAATCAGAAGAGTGCATGATGATTCAAGTCCTCTCAACAAAAACAGGCTCCTCTGGAGAGTTGCAGATAAAATTGGGTCCCGTCTTGTGGAATGATAAGCTTCCTGGCGAAGCCCCATATATATTAGGATTGCTTTGTTCTCGGGAATTCTTGGTATTAAGGATGGAAATTCTTTCTGCCTGAGCATAGTTGATGATGAGAGGTTGGAAAGATAGAGATCGGACCTGGAAAACGGTCAGGGAGAGTTTCGGTTTTCCGGAGGAGCACGGAAGACGAGTCTCTCTTTACAAATCTATCAAAATGAATTTTGGCGAGTGTGTTACTACTCGGCTGGGACTGTCTGTGGCAAGTTATTTGGTTTCGGGTCCTATGAATCCTATCTATAGTAAGATCGAGTGGAAGAGTTTGGTAGATCCAAAGTCATCAGGTCGGTGGATCGGCTGGTATGCATTCAAGTTTGTCAGGTGAGCATAGTTTCTGGGAACCAGGATTCCTCACTATTACTTGCACCTGGGACCCGATCCTCCTAAGTCATGGTCTTTGGCGGCCTTGCATTGCACTTACTTCTTATAATGAATTTATGGCTATCGATCAGAGCTGTTTATGAGATTTTTGCAAAGTCTGACATTTTATTTTCTATGTGTTCAGGGCGGGAAGGCTAAGGAATGAAAATATTGCTTTAGTTTTATACATTATCTGTTTGAATGTCTGTGTGAAAGAGGAACGGAAAGAGGGGAATTGGTGTTGCTAGGCTGAGAGTTAAGACATTTCAGGTTGTTCGAGGTCCACAGATTCCAAGCTCTTGAAGGAAGATGAGGGGGAAGCTGGACAGTGGGAATTTTAGTACTCTTTTGGTTGAGAAGAGGAAATAGAACTCTGGCTAGTTTTGTTGTTTGATTCTCTGGTTTTTTTTGGGGTACCTCCATAGTTTTTTTAATTTTAACTTTTTTTTCCTCGTCTCTCTCTCTTGGTCTCACAACAGGGATAAATACAGCGGGCCAGCTAAATGTAGTGGAAAACACCCCTGAGCTTAAAGCAAAGGAAAATGCGGGAGGGACTGTGAGCAAAACGCAGAAGAAAGGGGATATATTCGGGTTGAACACATGTGCCACTACAACCAAGGTTACTATTACTACCTCTTGATTGTGCTGAATGTGAGGTTACATTACACAAGTTGCTTATTCCTGCAGATGCAGTTGGGAGGTGCAGTAAAGGGTTCAGTTATTGACAGCTAGGAGAGTCTGTTTGCAGGAAGAGCACTGTGTGAGATGCAGCATAGGCGTTTTCAGACAGGCACACAGAAGTTATCTCTTATTTTAGCACAGGGCTTCCCTGCCTCACATCTCCTGAGAGAGGGGGACTGTAGCAGTGAGGAGGCTGACGGGATGAACAGGGGCTTGAGGGACAGGGAGGAGGTGCGAGCTTGCTCTGAGTGATGGCACCGCTGTATGGCTGCACACAGTCCCAATAAGAAAAGCTCACAGTGCAATCTGCTGTGGGGGTTTGTGTCTGGAGACAGATGGGAGCACAGATGAGGCTCTGGCTTTGGTCAGTAGAGGAACCCACGAGGTAATGGCGGCAGCACAGGAGTACAAGCACTGGCAAAAAAGGTCTGGCTGTATCTCCAGCTGGGGAGGTCAGAGAAGGGTCAGGAAGGGTTTAAATGTTCCAGTTCAGTAGCTGACCTTAGTAGAGATGATCTCCATGCGATTCTGTGTCTCAGAGGATTGTTTGAGCCGGTTTTCTGGAGTGGCTGGTCAGAGCTCCCTCAGCACATGTCTGCTCACACCCCCAGTCAGGCCACGCCCGCGGTGTCACGCAGTTCTACACCTGGCTTGCCTCAGCAAACGAAGTCACACAGGGGAGGAACTGCTCCGTGTCATGCAGCAAGAAATCGATGTGTGACTTTCTCCGCGCCAACTGCAAATCGGAACCATAGTGACGGACAATGGGAGGAACATGGTGTCCGCGCTGTACCGAGGAGGGATGATCCATGCACCCTGCATGGCGCACGTGTTCAATCTGGTTGTGAAAAGGTTCCTGAAGTCTTCCACCGATCTTCAGAAGATTCTGAAAATGGCCAGGAAACTGTGCATGCACTGCATCGATTCGTACAAAACCAGGAACACCCTCCTCGAGTTGCAGCGGCAGAACGGCCTCCCCCAACACACTCTGATATGCGATGTTTCCACCCGTTGAAATTCCAGCCTGCACATGTTGGACCGACTGTATGAACAGAGAAAAGGCCATTAACGATTTTTTGATGATCCAGGCGACCAGGGAGTACTCCCCTGTGTAACTTTGATGTCAGCCAGTGGCAGCTCATGCGTGGACACCTGCGTTTGTTGAGGCCCTTCGAGAGGCCACGTTTTTGTCAGTTGCCAGGGGTACGGGATGAATAATGTCATTCCACTGCTTCATGTCCTGGAACAGATGCTGAAAAATCTGTCTGGGCAGGGGACTGGAGACGTGGCGACTACATATTGCAGCCACATGTGTCCAGTGGGGACTGATATGGAGGAGGAGGAGGACAATGGAGCAGATGCATTGTCTGGTGAAATGAGTGGATTTTCTACCCAGGTGACAAGAGAGGAGGAGCAGGAGCAGTGGAGGGGGTAGATGGAGATGAGGAAGACGAGGCAGATGACCCCCAAGCACCGGGCAGTATACAGTGGAGATGGAGGCAGGGAGCCCCTCGAGTCACTTGTGCAGATGGGGCCCCCAGCATGCTGATTTGCCTGGCTAGTGACAGCCGAATAGTCAGCATCCGGCAGAGGGATGACTTCTGGCTCTCCACCCTATTGGACCCTCGCTACCGTTCCAAAATGGGAGCCTTTTTCCCAGCTATTGAGAGGGAGGACAAACTCAAATACTATAGGGAAATCCTCCAATAGTCAGTTGGCCGCTGCCTATGTGCGGCATAGTCCCTCCTCTGACAGGTCTGACCGGGGGGTTCTTCAGCGCTCACGTACTATTGCCGCGGCTGCTGGGGGAAGGTGGGGGGGTAGGAGCAGTACCAGCTCCATCAGCAGCAACCTAAGTCTGGAGACACTGATGAGCAGCTTCCTTCACCTGCCTAGTGAGGAGGGCAGTCGCCAGCAGCAGGACCTGGAGCAGACCCTGAACCAACAGGTGGTGGCCTACTTGGACAGCACTCTGCCACCCCAGTTAGAAGATCCGCTGGACTACTGGGCAGCCAAACTGGATGTGTGGCCACAACTTGCCGAGTTTGCAGTGGAGAAGCTGTCCTGCCCGGCCAGTAGTGTGGCATCAGAGCGGGTGTTCAGTGCAGCAGGGGCCATCGTTACCCCAAGGAGAACCCGCTTATCCGCGGGAAATGTGGAACGACTGACCTTTGTCAAGATAAATCATGCGTGGATCGGCCAGGATTTCCACACACCAATGCCTTAGGCGTTAGACTACATCAGCCATGGTGCATCACCCAAACTGTGAGAAATGAGTCTGGGTTCAAACTACCTGCTTCAGCGACTATTCTGATGCCGCCACCGCCTGATGCCACACATCTGCTTACAGTTTCTTCATCTGCCACCAACCATCTTTACCAGGGACTGGTATTGCCACCCACATCCACACTCTGTCATTGTGCCACTTTATGACCTCATGCTGCTGCTGCTGTTGCTGGTGCCGTGACATCCACACTGTGTCATTGTGTCACTCTCTGACCTCATGCTGTTGCTCCTGCCGCCGTCACCTCCACTCTCTGTCATTGTGCCACTCTGTGGCCTACTCCAGTTTTTGCCACCTCTAGAATGTCATTGTGCTACTGTCTGACCTCATGCTGCTGCCATCACCTCCACTCTCTGTCATTGTGCCACTCTGTGGCCTACTACTGTTTTGCCACCTCCAGAATGTCATTGTGCCACTGTCTGACATCATGCTGCTGCCGCCGTCACCTCCACTCTCTGTCATTGTGCCACTCTGTGGCCTACTCCAGTTTTTGCCACCTCCAGAATCTCATTGTGCTACTGTCTGACCTCATGCTGCTGCCATCACCTCCACTCTCTGTCATTGTGCCACTCTGTGGCCTACTACTGTTTTGCCACCTCCAGAATGTCATTTTGCTGTGCCACTGTCTGACCTCATGCTGCTGCCGCCGTCACCTCCACTCTCTGTCCTTGTGCCACTCTGTGGCCTATTCCAGTTTTTGCCACCTCCAGAATGTCATTGTGCCACTGTCTGACCTCATGCTGCTGCCGTCACCTCCACTCTTTGTCATTGTGCCACTCTGTGGCCTACTACTGTTTTGCCACCTCCATAATGTCATTGTGCCACTGTCTAACCTCATGCTGCTGCCGTTACCTCCACTCTCTGTCATTGTGCCACTCTGTGGCCTACTCCAGTTTTTGCCACCTCCAGAATGTCATTGTGCCACTGTCTGACATCATGCTGCTGCCGCCGTCACCTCCACTCTCTGTCATTGTGCCACTATGTGGCCTACTCCAGTTTTTGCCACCTCCAGAATGTCATTGTGCCACTGTCTGACCTCATGCTGCTGCCACCGTCACCTCCACTCTCTGTCATTGTACCACTCTGGGGCCTACTACTGTTTTGCCACCTCCAGAATGTCATTGTGCCACTGTCTGACCTCATGCTGCTGCTGCCGTGACCTACACACTGTGTCATTGTGCCACTGTCTGACCTCATAATGCTGCTGTGGCTGCTGCCGTGACCTACACACTCTGTCATTGTGCCACTGTCTGACCTCATGCTGCTGCTGTGGCTGCTAACGGGACCTCCACACTGTGTCATTGTGCCACTCTGTGGCCTACTCCTGTTTTTACCACCTCTAGAATGTCATTATGCCACTGTCTGACCTCATGCTGCTGCTGTTGTTGATACCGTCAACTCCACACTGTGTCATTGTGCTACTCTGTGGCCTACTCCTGTTTTTGCTACCTCCAGAATGTCATTGTGCCACTCTCTGACCTCATGCTGCTGTGGCTGCCGTTGTCACCTCCACACTCTGTCACTGATGTTGCCACTTGAGCCCTCAGCTTGTTTTTTTTTCCAGGTGTCGCTGCCATGACTTTATCAGGCTACATTCCCGCTTGAGTTTTTTGGTCAGTTTTGCGCTCTTAAGTGCCCAGGGAATTTTATAGTGAAGCGATTCTAAGAGCGGCAGCAGTCATGTGCGTGTCATACTAAAACACAACATTGTATGAAGACCAAACCAAGCTCCCTCTGCAAATTTAAGCATGGCACAATGTTCTACACCACCCTGCAGGCTCTGTGCAGCCTGGAAATAGCTGCTTTTTAATGCGATTCATCCCGAAGTAATTCGGACCGAATTTATTTTTGTCGGGAAATTCGACGAAGTGACCGAAACGAATTTTTTAGAAATTCGCCCATCTCTAATTTCAGCCTAAGCCCCATTTAATAAGGCTAATCTGTGTCCTTTCTACCTCACATGGTTTCCAAAACAAAAACTGACCGTATTGAGTGACATTTCAGGGTTTTTTTTTTTGTGCCACAGATTTTATATCAGTAAGCACAAAAATCCACATTGTATAAAATATGGCACAGGCTGACATTTACTTATAATGTGACATGGAATTTGCAAGGATTTTAATGCAGAATGCAAGCAGATTTCTCACCGAAATCTATGCTCATATTTCACCTTATGAATACACCATACACTCCTCTGGGTACACAAAAGGAAAAAAAAAACAGCAAGAAGACACATAAAGCACAAACCCAAAAATAATACAAAAATATTTATTAATGTGACAATACTCCAGAAACACTTTGGTAGCACCCTTTTACGATATTGTGCTGTCCATAATTTCTTTCTATTTGTGCTGTTGTTGATGGGAACCTGTGTTGTTTGCAAATTTAGCTACTTTTTTATTTTTTTTTCTTATTATGGCATTACCCTTTTACACATTGAGAGCACCCATTTATATTATATTGGTGCCTATCATTTCTACTTGTCCTTTATGCACACAGCCACATGGACACAGATATATAGCGCCATTCCACAGTGCTGGGCAGAGGCTGTCATTATTCACTTTGGTCACTTTTGCAATTTGGGTTTTCAGTCTGAATTCCAGTCTGTATTTTTTGGAGTGTGGAGGAAACCAGAGTGTCAGAAGAAATCCATGCAAACACAGGGAAAACATGCAAACTTCTTGCAGGTGTTGTCATTGGTGGAAATTAAATTCCAAAACCCAGAGCTACAAGGCAATACTGTTAACCACTGAGTAAATTTGCTATTACTATTACACTTTTTTAAACATGTAGTGGCATAAACTAGACCAAACATAGTTAAAAGGAGACCATGTCTGGTCTATTAAAGCCCTGTGGAACTATTTTGTTCATATTTGGATGTATGCACTGTGGTAGAGCGACCTTAGGCAGTTGCATGGTGCTGCCACTAGGTGACGTACAGCAAGTGCCCTGCTAGCAACATGCCACCGAGGGCCTGGTCTCAGTGGGAGAAGCCAGTGGTTGTTGGTCAGCAACACTATGTTGCTGACGCCTATGTGTAGTATGGTTCAGCTTTCCTGGAACAGATGGGTGAACGTGCCTGTTCCTATATTCCAGTTCCAGGGTTTTTTCCAGGCCTATAAAAAGCCTGCTTTTACAGGTGTTCTGGGAGTGTGGTTTGCTTCTTGGCAGTGGAGCAGCAGGAGAGCTGAGGAGAAGCTCTTATCCCCTGGACTTAAGGCAAGGCTTGAGGAAAGCCTAGAGTGTAAAGGAACTGTACAGTATTGGTGGGAACTGGACGGTAGGACCAGACCACAGATTGGAGAGGGACTCTAACATTGTTTTGCTAGTGGCCAGATGGCCGGGGGTTTATTTTTAATGTTTTTAGGTGTACTGCTGTACCTTTATCCTGTGTCTGAATAAAGCTGGGTGAGGCCAGAAAGAAGAGAAGCCTGGTGTTGGTGTGCCAATACCATTTACGTAAAAGGAAGTTTACGAAAGACGGTGATCCCGTGAGCAAATTTTATTAAAGAAATTGATCTAACATAGTCCATCAGAATTCTAGGGGAAAATATGTAGAAAAATAGAAACCCCCAAAAAACATGAAGCACTAAACTCTATCCCCTGTACTCCCATTAGGTAATTCCCGTGACTGATCTTTTCTGGACGCAGTGGACGGAGTTACTGGATGTAATTACATTGTAATCATGTATACGATCTTCAAGGTGCCTGTGTACAACTGGTAACTGCCACTATATAGACAATATGGTAAAATATTTGTAACAGTGTAATGTTTTAAATTCAGGAACAATTTGTTGGCAACTCCTAGCTTTCCCTGTATATATATATATATATATATATATATATATATATATATATATATATATATATATATATTATATATATATATATATATAATACACTCACCGGCCACTTTATTAGGTACACCATGCTAGTAACGGGTTGGACCCCCTTTTGCCTTCAGAACTGCCTCAATTCTTCATGGCATAGATTCCACAAGGTGTTACAACGATGCTCAATTGGTACCAAGGGGCCCAAAGAGTGCCAAGAAAATATTCCCCACACCATGACACCACCACCACCGCCTGAACCGTTGATACAAGGCAGGATGGATCCATGCTTTCATGTTGTTGACGCCAAATTCTGACCCTACCATCCGAATGTCGCAGCAGCAATCGAGACTCATCAGACCAGGCAACATTTTTCCAATCTTCTACTGTCCAATTTCGATGAGCTTGGGCAAATTGGAGCCTCAGTTTCCTGTTCTTAGCTGAAAGGAGTGGCACCCGGTGTGGTCTTCTGCTGCTGTACCCCATCTGCCTCAAAGTTCGCCGTACTGTGCGTTCAGAGATGCTCTTCTGCCTACCTTGGTTGTAACGGGTGGCTATTTGAGTCACTGTTGCCTTTCTATCAGCTCGAACCAGTCTGCCCATTCTCCTTTGACCTCTGGCATCAACAAGGCATTTCCGCCCACAGGACTGCCGCTCACTGGATGTTTTTTCTTTTTCGGACCATTCTCTGTAAACCCTAGAGATGGTTGTGCGTGAAAATCCCAGGAGATCAGCAGTTTCTGAAATACTCAGACCAGCCCTTCTGGCACCAACAACCATGCCACATTCAAAGGCACTCAAATCACCTTTCTTCCCCATACTGATGCTCAGTTTGAACTGCAGGAGATTGTCTTGACCATGTCTACATGCCTAAATGCACTGAGTTGCCGCCATGTGATTGGCTGATTAGAAATTAAGTGTTAACGAGCAGTTGGACAGGTGTTTCTAATAAAGTGGCCGGTGAGTGTATATAGTAAATGAGATAATTATTTGATCCCTTGCTGGGCACAAGTTTGCCCACTGACCAAGACAAGAACAGTCTATACTTTTAAGGGTCGGTGAACTTTAACATTGAGAGATAGAATATAAAAAATAAAATCCAGAAAATCACATTGTATAAATTATATAAATTTATTTGCATTTTGCTGACAGAAATTAGTATTTGATCCCCTACCACTCATTAAGAGTTCTGGCTCCTTCAGACCAGTTAGATGCTACTAATCAACTCGTTACCTGCATTAATGACAGCTGACTTAAATAGTCACCTTTATAAAAGACTCCTGTCCACAAACTCAATTCATCAATCAGACTCTAACCTCTATAACATGGGCAAGACAAAAGAGCTTTCTAAGGATGTCAGGGACAAGATCATAGACCTGCTCAAAGCTGAAATAGTCTACAAAACCATAAGTAAGACGCTGGTTGAGAAGGAGACAACTTTTGGTGCAATAGTAAGAAAATGGAAGAAATATAAAATGACTGTCAATCAACATTGATCTGGGGCACTATACAAAATCTCACCTCATGGGGTATCCTTGATCATGAGAGCACCAATTTATATTATATTGGTGCCTATCATTTCTACTTGTCCTTTATGCTCACAGCCACATGGACACAGATATATAGCGCCTCCTTGATCATGAGGAAGGTGAGAGATTAGCCTAAAACTACACGGGGAAAACTTTTTAATGATCTCAATTCAGTTGGGACCACAGTCACCAAGAAAACCATTTGTAACACATTACGCTGCAATGGTTAAAAATCCTGCGGTGCCCGCAAGGTCCCCCTGCTCAAGAGGGCCCATGTGCAGGCCCATCTGAAGTTTGCAAATGAACACCTTGATGTTTCTGTGAGTGACTGGGAGAAGGTGCTGTGGTCAGATGAGACAAAAATTTAGTTCTTTGGCATTAACTAAACTTGTCATGTTTGGAGGAAGAGAAATGCTGCCTATGACCTAAAGAGCATCATCCCCACTGTCAAGCATGGAGGTGGAAACCTTATGTTTTGGGGGTGTTTCTCTGCTAAGGGAATAGGACTAGTTCACTGCATCAATGGGAGAATGTATGAAGTCATGTACCGTAAAATCTTGAGTGACAACCTCCTTCCCTCCATCAGGACATTAAAAATGGGTCACGGCTGGGTCTTCCAGCAAGACAATGACCTAAAACATACAGCCAAGGCCACAAGGGAGTGGCTCAAAAAGAAGCACATTAAAGTCATGGCTTCACCTAGCCAGTCTCCAGACCTTAATCCCATAGATAATTTATGGAGGGAGTTGAAGCTCCGAGTTTTCAAGCGACAGCCTCAAAGTCTTAATGATTTAGAGATGATCTGCAGAGAGGAGTGGACTAAAATTCCTGCTGACATGTGAGCAAACATCATCAACTACAAAAAAATCTAACTGCTGTGCTTACCAACAAGGGTTTTGCCACCAAGTATTAAATACTTCGAATACTTATTTCACACTGCAGAATGCAAATAAATTTATATAATTTATACAATGTGATTTTCCGGATTTTATTTTGGATATTCTATCTCTCAATGTTGACATTAACCTACCCTTAAAATTAAATTGTTCATGTCTCTGCCAGTGTGCAAACGTGTGTGTGTGTATATACATATATATGCACTGTATATACTGTAAAAATGTTTGCCAACTTTCCACATAATAACAAAGAACCTAGGCATTCAGGAATCCTGGTAATGACAAGTGATTAGGTAATCATATAGGCACAAGTGTCTATGGTTAGCTCATTGCTTTTATGTGATTAACACAAGCATAGAATTTGATACAAACACTTGCAATCTCAGTTGGAGTTTATCTGTAGATTGTGTTTGGGCATACAAGGACATTACTGCTGCAGCCAGCAGTGATATCCAGACACTGGAGCAGTGAAAAACTCTCCCCTTCTTTGTTTGCTTTTTAACTCCAGAGTTGACTGTATGTAATGCGGTCTGCCATCTGCTGGCATTTGTAAAGATCTCCAAAGTTATATTCAGCTTACGAGCAAGGAAGAGAGAAGAGGAGATGAGCCATGAGGGAGGCACAAAGTAGACTTACAGGTGTACACCCATGCTAAGAATAAAGTAAAAGTCCAGAGCTGTGGGAAAGGTGGAAGAAGTTATCAGTTACATCCAGTGATTTGTAAGGGAATGTGTAGTGACCCAGCACTGAAGATTTCTTTGTTCCATATTTTGCTGTATTCTGTCACAATGTTTCAGTGCAGAAAAGAAATCATAATATTGCAGTCTAAAGTATTCTCTAGGTCGCCCTCTGCTGTTTGGTTCCTTGTTATAACATTTGCCTATGTATATCGTATATCTGCTGATTGGCTGCATAACCTGTCGTTCAAAATGATGCAATAGCTCTCTGACATGTGACCCCTCTGCTACCATGCCAACACCAACGGCTGGCCAGAGGCAGTTAGGAGTTGGCATTTAGTTAGTTAGTCCTGTCCCCCATGGGAGGTTGCGAGGTCCCCGGCAAGTCAAGGTGTGTTTGCTCCCTGGCTCCCCTCACCATTCTCCCGGGCCCCCTAGCCTCCCTAAAACCCTGCCCTTAATTCTCCTACCACCAAGGGGATCACACGGGACTCCAGTGCACCAGGGGGTGCAAGCCATCAAAAACCTTCGCCCCGACCGTCGGGGAAATAGAGGTCCCCCCCACCAGCGGATATTTTTTCTCCGGCTTTCAAGTCAGAGTCCACGCACTTCTCATGCGCAACGCGTGCGGAAGTAGCTTCCTGCTCAAACCCAGAATTCAAAATCAAGGCCTTAAAACCAGGCCCTTTTTCTCAAAGCCTGTCCCCTTGGGTGAAAGAATCCACTCTTCGGAAAATAAGGCCCTGTAATATTTTCTTCAAAAAGTAAACTACCCCCCGCATCTAAAGTTCCCAATCTGACACATCTCAGAGATGTTGTATCATTACAAAGCTGCCGCTTTTACTCATACTAAGTCAGTCATTGTTACTGCACACGTTTTTTTCCCGGGGCCGAACAACCAAAATGTTATTTTCAATAAAGCAACCCTTATTCCCAAACCCCGGGATTGGTCGTCTATGATTTGGGTCTTGACTAGGGGCAAAGAAGAATTTTTGGGTACTCGGGCCCTGGGAATTAGCCACCAAAATTTTTCCCCGTGCCATACACCGTTACCCTGACAAAAACCATCTTAAAGGGGGCCACCCCCGGGGTTTCCCAGTATGCCAAAATTTCGGTAGGGGGAAAACCAAAAAAAGTTTGAATTTAAATCTTTAGTTAAGAGACAAAAGAGAATTTAATGTAAAGATTTTAAATTTTTAGGGAACTTATTCCCACTTTGTACGTCATTAAAGAAAAAATTTCAAAATTGCTGATCCCGGGTCTACGACAGAAAAAGTTGGCAATAGGGAAAAAGTTTGTACAGCAAATTATATAAAAATACAGCAAGTGTGGGTGACAAATTTACACAGGGGTTTTTGCACCAATAATAAATATAGCGTTCATGCGGAAAGTTTTCATTCATGCCGAGGCCAAAAATAAAAAAACACAGTACCATCACCGTCCCCGGGGGTTTTTCCATACCACAACAAAAACTTAAAAAAAAACCACAAATTTTAACCCCAAAAATTTCTATTGGGCCTTGGCCAAAGGGTTTCCAGGGGGGGAAAATTTTCTTTAAAGCAGCAGTTTTTGGACACTCTTCTCTATAATTAAGCAAAACAGTTATTAGATGGATCTATCACAAGAGACATAGATATTTTTTGGCAAAACCAAAGGGAAATTAGCTAGAAGTTAGCCCTATACAAATATCTGTGAGGGCCCCCATGGAAT
>JAODAL010029245.1:0-51944 GCA_025379985.1 Phyllomedusa bahiana
AGTACAAAAAGAGAACCAAACTTTAAGGGGATGGAGCATCTTAGTTATGACGAAGGTTAGTGAATTGAACTTATTTGTCTTGAAAAAAGACGGCTTCGGGGGGAATGTTTAAATTTATATAAATATATAAATGGTCCAAAAAAAAATAGGGGGAAAAAAATTATTTCAGGTGAACCCCCCAAAGACAAGGGGAATTCCCTTGCTAGAAAAAAAAAGATTTAATCCCAGGGGGAAAAGAGGTTCTTCCTGTAAAACTTAAATTGTGGAATAGCCTGCCGAGGAGCTGGTCACAGGGAATGTAGGGAGTTTCAAAAAAGGCCTTAGTACCTCTGGAATAAAGAATTTAAGGGGTTGTGTAGGAAAAATTTCGGACCCTGGTGGTGGGTCGGGGGTCGTATAGGGTCTATACTGGGCAGGTTGGTTCTTGCCTTGTGGGTTTTGGGGCATTAACCGTGGGGCCCTGGGTTTAAGCCCTTGCTCTTCCCTCCCCATTTTCCCCACCCTTGGTTGAACTGATGGACGTGTCTTCTTTAACCTACAAACTAGTAACTTTGAAAATTTATAATTTTTTTTATGGAGTTCCCGGTGCTTTCCTATTTGTACCCCCCAAGTATTTGAACTATTTTTGGCCCAATTCCCGGAAAATTGTGTCTAATATATACTTTGGAGTTACCGAAAAAACCAGGGGGATGCCAAGCGGCAAATGTGCTAAATATTGGCCCCCACCCCCCAAACCGGATCCGACGAAAAACAATAATGTCAGCAAATAAATGTTTTTAAAACCCGTGACTACCAATTTTGTGTTTTTTTCTTGTTCGATGCCCTGACCCCAAAAGGGTCAACAGAGAGATTGAACAGGGAGGGGAGAGTGGGCAGCCCCGTCGGTTCCCTTTTTTAAACTCAAATGTGATGATAAAAACAGGGTGTACCCCTTTGGTGAGCTGAGCTGTAAGGAGGTATTTAAAAAGCATGAAGGCCCCCCAAAAACCTGAAATTCTAAAAATTTTATAGCCCTGCCAAGACATTTGGCGAAGGCTTTTCCGCGTCAAAAGTCATGATCGCCGGAGACTGGCAAGAGGGTTAATTTTTTTTCATCAAGTATGTAAGCACTTTTGGGGTATTTGTAACGGCGATCTACCTGAACAAAACCCCCTGTGGGGAGAGTTAAAAATTTTGGAAGTACAGCTGCCGTCTATCCCCATAATTTTTAAACCTTTCAGGTCACATTTATCAAAAGACATGGGCCTATAGGGGGCAGCCAAGCGTCCTTTTCTGGTTTGGAAAAAGTTTGATATAAGCTGTATTTACGGATTCGGGGTTGCCCTACCCTTAGGTAACCGTTTTTAAACAAAACCCGCAAAATCTTCCAATCAAAAAATTTGTATTTTATAAAATTCCCCGGGGGGACGTCCGGGCCGGGGCCCGTTATTCTTTAAGTTTTAATTGCTGCCTTCGTTCCTCAAGAACAATTGGGAGTTTAAGTGATCCCGTTTCTAGACAAGGGTCAGTCGGTTTGCAAGGCAAATTCGTTGGAGATTTGCACCCCCATCATCAGAATACAGGGTCTTATAAAAGAGAAAAATTTATTAATTTCCCCTTTGGGTCCGTCTGCAAAGCCCCCCGTTTCTTTAACTGTGTTGTTTTTTTATGTCATCCCACCTTGCAAGATTGCCATAGCCTGCCGCATTTATTACCAATTTTAAATAGCTTTGCTTCCCTAGCCGAGAATTCCATAGCCTCTCTCCTCTCCAGCCAACCCTCATATCGGTCCCTAGCCAGTTGCCAAGCCTGCTTAGATTGCGGGGTGACATTCTCCTGGAACACGGTATAGGCTGACCTTAGCGCAGAGCTGAATTTATCCAGACCCTGTCTTATATCTTTCTTAATTTTAGCAACATGGGATATAAGTCGCCCTCTCAACACTGCCTTTGCTGTGTCCCAAAGGAGCTGCGGATTACTGGAGTGCTCCGCATTTAAGGTTCTATATTCAGACCACCAGGATTGCAGCAGCATCTGGAAATCTTCTCTATCCGCAAGGAAAGTGGGAAATCTCCATATATAATCACTACCTTTCGGGGTGATATCACTCAGTGTTACTGACACTGGGGCATGGTCAGAGATTATAATGTCCCCTATCTGGGATTCCTGGAGTCGAGGTCTCAAAGAGGGAGATACCAGACAGTAGTCGATACAGGACCATGAATCATGTACGTGGGAGTAGAACGTAAATTCTCTCCCATCCGGAGATAGTAGTCTCCATGTATCGACCAGTCCCGTCCTCTCTAAAAAATCTGCCAAGGCCGTCTCTCGTCGTGTCTGCGTGCTGAGTCTCGTGATGGATCGTTTGCGATCCTCACTTGCATTTACAACAGCATTGAAATCCCCACCAATGATTTTCGGCCCAACAGTGTCGGATAGCACCCGGGAGGCTAGGTTCGAGAGGAAACTAGTTTGACCTTCATTTGGACAGTAGATGTTGTAGATGGTAATTGTCTCCGTATAGTTAGTAAGCGTTACTGTGTGTTCCCTCCCCTCCCTGTCTCTACTCTGGTCTAGGATCTGATACTTCAAATGTTTGCTTGCAGTTTTTTATAAAATCCCCCCTTTGGGGTCCTTGGGTGGGGGGTCCAAGACCTCCCAAAACCCCCCGCTTATTCATTCTAAAAAAACCCCCCCCCCAAAATTTTGTTTCCTGGGGGCAAGGCAAGATCCGCCTTCAGGCGCTTCAAATGTCTAAGTATCATCATAGTTTTTGAGGGGGACCCAAACCCTTTCATGTTCCAAAGTTTAAACGCATGATTCGTTTTAGGGACAGAACTGAATTTAATGTAGTTTTAAAACCCCCCCCCCCAAAAAATTAAAAAATAAAATGTTCGGGGTTTTTGGGAAACCTTTTTAGGGAGCCCCCAAATTTTCCCCGAAATTGCAAGTGCCAAACTTAAAAAAGAGAGAAATTAAAATTTCCCCCCCGGGGAAAGCGTGCTATGGGGGCCTCCCCTTTTTCGCTCTGTTCCAAAACCTTTTTTTAACCCCCGGGCCCCCCCCCGCGCTTTATCCTTTTGGGGAAACCCCTTTTTGACCCAAAAAAAACATTTCGGTTGTTTTTATTAATATATTAGCATAATTTTGCATAAACATAGGGTTAAAACCCCGGCACAAAAATAAGGTGGATTTCCCCAGAACTTTTAAAGTTGACTGCTCAAGTCCAAACGTTTTCCCACTAAAGCTTGGGGCAAGCCCCGGCCCCTTTTCTATTCAAATATAGCACATTTCCCCAAAATGGGCATTAGCACTAGTTTCTGGGGAAACTGCACTTTTCGGGCCCCGGGACTTCAAATTTAAAATTGGGAAGGCCAGTTTTCTGTTTTTTGCCCTTCTTTTTGAATTTTCAAATCTCTTTCGAGTAAGTTTTTTGCCCCGGGGCCTGACCATCTGTCAAAAAGTCCCTTTTTAAACCCCCGTCCCTCCCCTGCAGATTGGGGATATCCGGAAAAGAAGAAGGGGGACCCTCTGTTTGGGAAAAAATTTCGTGTTGCAGGGTTTTTAGTAGGGCGAATTTTCCCCTGAGTTTTGTGTAATTTGAAAAAAAGTTTGGGGGAGAATTTCCCGCCCCGTTTGGTTACTTTCCCCTGAGAAGCTGGGAAAAAAGTAAGAAACTTAATGCCCTTAGTTTTTAAACCTGTACTTTTGAACTGTAGGTTTAAAGAATTTCTGCCCCTGTTTTGAGTAGTCCAAAATATTTTCAGAATTTCTTGGGCTTGGGGCACTTTTTTGGGCGTTTTTTCCCCCCCCCAGCAGCTCCCCTCCTCCTATCCGGGCCTAAACCCATTTAACTGTTCTTTCCCCTTTCATTTTCTAAAAAATTTAAAACCGAGGTTTAAATTTTTCCCCGGGGTTTTTAAATTCAAGAAAATTTGTCAGGGCCATTGGGCGCAGAAAAAGACTCCAAAGGGAAAGCCAATCAAATTTCAAATTGTTTCGCCCGAGACCCGGGTTTTTTTAAGGTGTCACATTTTCCCGAGCCTTGATTATCCTTGGCAATCCTGAAATTGAAACCGAAGGTCCTCAAAATCTTTTTTAATGAAAGGGCCCCTTTTTTTGCATAAACCAGGGTTTCAAAGTTGGGCAACAGGGTTTTTTGGGAAAATCCTTCGGGTTTGTTCCAAAACATGCCTTTTTAAGGAGGCCTTAGGTCTGGCAGGATTAAATTTGCCACCTCCAAGCAATTGGGGTTTTTGATCAGTGAGTTTAAAACGAGAAAGGGGGGTAATCTTTTAGGATTTTGACATGAGAGAAGCCCCGAACTTTAAAAAGGGGGGGGGCATGTCAGTTTTTTTTTGGTCAATAGATGCAGCAAATTTCCCCCTTTTGGATTTAAGGCACTTCTGGTTTTTGCGACCCCCTTTTTTAGTAGTTTTTGTCCCTTTTGGGGAAAATTTTATGTACAGTGCTCAAAGAAACCGTTTCCCCCAAAAGAAGAACCTTATGGGCCCCGCAAGAAATTTAAATAAGTGGAGTGTTTAAAAAGGGTTTACCAAAGGGCAAACAGGTTGTATTTGGAGGGTTTAGGCTGTTGAAGAGGAAAATATAACAGGGAGATCAGCCGGATATTATATGATTAACCAGTATGTCTTTGATTGAGATGAGCATATGGGGGTATGCCAAAGGGGGTTTAAAGAAAAAAGGATGTTTCATTATATAAAAAGGGGAGGTATATTTCCCTAGTATCTTTGGGGTTGTTTTAAAGTGGAGGCAGGCAAATGCTTTTGGGCGTGAAGCTGTTTATAGACTTTTAGCAGTGGGTTTTCACAGGTTTTGTTGGAAAAAATGGTGGACAGTATTGATTCTTGCAGGGGCTGCACAGCGTTTTATGGACGGCGCTCTGTCCCTCTATGTACAGGGCTTCCAGTGCCCCTTTCTATGATGTATTTGGCCCGGGAGTAAAGGGGGGCTGAGGGGGGCCTCCTGCAAAACTCTATTTATGCATGTGGGGGACCTAAGGGTGGCGGGGGCCAAAAAAAGCCCCCTGTAAATGCCCCCA
Organism: Phyllomedusa bahiana; assembly: GCA_025379985.1. NCBI lineage: Eukaryota > Metazoa > Chordata > Amphibia > Anura > Hylidae > Phyllomedusa > Phyllomedusa bahiana. Next base: position 5,042 of record JAODAL010029245.1, read on the forward strand.
AAAACAGAAAGCCCGGGGCCCCACAAAGATCTCCCGGGCCCGGGCCTTTTTACCCCTGCCCCCCGGGGTCCCACAACGCCGCCGCTGCCGGAGCCCGTTTCCCGGGGAGTAAACCCGATCGGGGGTGGAATCGCGGGGGGGTTTGCGGGGCCTCTTCTACACGGCCCCCAAAATTGCGGCGCCCGAACCGGAAAAACCCCATTTACTTTTAAAGTTTAAGGCGGGTAAGCCCCAAAACAATGTTTTTATTCATGTAAAGTAAAAAGGTTTGTGTTTAAAATCCCATTTGTATTAAATATCAAAACCGATTTTTCCCTTTAAAGGGGGAATTTCCCAAATTTTTGAAAATGTTTGCGCCATTTACTTCTCCCGCCTTTTTACTTTTATAATTTCTTTTTTTGTGTCAATACAGCGTTTTGTGAAGGGCCTTTGAGGGTTTTTTTAGCGAACATTGTGAAACAAACGCATGAAAAAAAAAGGAACACACTAGCCAAGTCCGAGGTAAAGTTGTGGCAAAATGTATTGCAGGGTTAAGTTTTAAAAGAAACAATGAACATCTCACAGAACACCGTTTAATCCATCATCCATAAATGGAAGGAGTATGGCACAATTGCTAACTTACCAAGACATGCTCGTCCATCTAAACTGACCGCCTAGACAAGAGGAGCACTAATTTTATGCACATTATTCTCATGAACACGTTATACCCCACTGTGAAGCCTGGTGGGGGCTCGGAAGCTGCTCAGAGCTGATGGGAAGATGGATGGAACTAAATCCAGGGCAATCCTAGAGGAAAACCTGTTAGAGGCTGCAGAAGACTTGAACCTGAGGTTCACCTTCCAGCAGGATAACGACCCTAAACATCCATCCAAACCTATAATGGAAATGTTTGCATCACAGCAGATCCATGAGTTACAATGGTCCCGTCACATCCAGACCTGAATCCCACTGAGAGTCTGCGGCAGGACCTGGACATTGCTCTTCACAAACGCTCTCCAACCAATCTGACCGAGCGACGCTGCAAAGAAGAAAGGGCACAAATTCCAGCCTCTAGATGTGCAAAGCTGTAGAGACCCCAACAGACTGCAGCTGTCATTGCAGATAGAGGTGTCCTACAAAGTACTGACTCAGGGACTGAATACATTGCAGATAGAGGTGTCCTACAAAGTACTGACTCCGGGGCTGAATACATTGCAGATAGAGGTGTCCTACAAAGTACTGACTCCGGGGGCTGAATACATTGCAGATAGAGGTGTCCTACAAAGTACTGACTCCGGGGGCTGAATACATTGCAGATAGAGGTGTCCTACAAAGTACTGACTCTGGGCTGAATACATTGCAGATAGAGGTGTCCTACAAAGTACTGACTCCAGGGCTGAATACATTGCAGATAGAGGTGTCCTACAAAGTACTGACTCCGGGGCTGAATACATTGCAGATAGAGGTGTCCTACAAAGTACTGACTCCAGGGCTGAATACATTGCAGATAGAGGTGTCCTACAAAGTACTGACTCCAGGGGCTGAATACATTGCAGATAGAGGTGTCCTACAAAGTACTGACTCCGGGGCTGAATACATTGCAGATAGAGGTGTCCTACAAAGTACTGACTCCGGGGATGAATACATTGCAGATAGAGGTGTCCTACAAAGTACTGACTCCGGGGATGAATACATTGCAGATAGAGGTGTCCTACAAAGTACTGACTCCGGGGCTGAATACATTGCAGATAGAGGTGTCCTACAAAGTACTGACTCCGGGGCTGAATACATTGCAGATAGAGGAGTCCTATAAAGTACTGACTCCAGAGGATGAATACATTGCAGATAGAGGTGTCCTACAAAGTACTGACTCCGGGGCTGAATACATTGCAGATAGAGGAGTCTTACAAAGTACTGACTCCGAGGCTGAATACATTGCAGATAGAGGTGTCCTACAAAGTACAGACTCCGGGGCTGAATACATTGCAGATAGAGGTGTCCTACAAAGTACTGACTCCGGGGCTGAACACATTGCAGATAGAGGTGTCCTACAAAGTACTGACTCCGGGGCTGAATACATTGCAGATAGAGGTGTCCTACAAAGTACTGACTCCGGGGCTGAATACATTGCAGATAGAGGTGTCCTACAAAGTACTGACTCTGGGGCTGAATACATTGCAGATAGAGGTGTCCTACAAAGTACTGACTCCAGGGCTGAATACATTGCAGATAGAGGTGTCCTACAAAGTACTGACTCTGGGACTGAATACATTGCAGATAGAGGTGTCCTACAAAGTACTGACTCTGGGACTGAATACATTGCAGATAGAGGTGTCCTACAAAGTACTGACTCCAGGGCTGAATACATTGCAGATAGAGGTGTCCTACAAAGTACTGACTCCGGGGCTGAATACATTGCAGATAGAGGTGTCCTACAAAGTACTGACTCTGGGGCTGAATACATTGCAGATACAGGTGTCCTACAAAGTACTGACTCTGGGGCTGAATACATTGCAGATAGAGGTGTCCTACAAAGTACTGACTCCGGGGGCTGAATACATTGCAGATAGAGGTGTCCTACAAAGTACTGACTCTGGGGCTGAATACATTGCAGATAGAGGTGTCCTACAAAGTACTGACTCTGGGGCTAAATACATTGCAGATAGAGGTGTCCTACAAAGTACTGACTCTGGGGCTGAATACATTGCAGATAGAGGTGTCCTACAAAGTACTGACTCCGGGGCTGAATACATTGCAGATAGAGGTGTCCTACAAAGTACTGACTCCGGGGGCTGAATACATTGCAGATAGAGGTGTCCTACAAAGTACTGACTCTGGGGCTGAATACATTGCAGATAGAGGTGTCCTACAAAGTACTGACTCCGGGGCTGAATACATTGCAGATAGAGGTGTCCTACAAAGTACTGATTCCGGGGGCTGAATACATTGCAGATAGAGGTGTCATACAAAGTATTGACTCAGGCCCTGAAGCTGACGAATGTTACTGCACCTCTGCTAACCCTACAGTGTATGGGGACCCGGAGCAGACAGATGTCACTGCACCTCTGCTAACCCTACTGTGTATGGGGCCCCAGAGCAGACGGATGTCACTGCACCTCTGCTAACCCTACTGTGTATGGGGCCCCGGAGCAGACGGATGTCACTGCACCTCTGCTAACCCTACTGTGTATGGAGCCCGGAGCAGACGGATGTCACTGCACCTCTGCTAACCCTACTGTGTATGGGTCCCCGGAGCAGACGGATGTCACTGCACCTCTGCTAACCCTACTGTGTATGGAGCCCTGGAGCAGACGGATGTCACTGCACCTCTGCTAACCCTACTGTGTAGGGGCCCCGGAGCAGACGGATATCACTGCACCTCTGCTAACCCTACTGTGTATGGGGCCCTGGAGCAGACGGATGTCTCTGGACCTCTGCTGACCCCACTGTGTATGGGACCCGGAGCAGACGGATGTCACTGCACCTCTGCTAACCCTACTGTGTATGGGCCCCGGAGCAGACAGATGTCACTGCACCTCTGCCAACGCGTCTGTGTATGCAGCCCCGGAGCAGACGGATGTCACTTCACCTCTGCTAACCCTACTGTGTATGGTGCCCTGGAGCAGACTGATGTAACTGCACCTCTGCTAACCCTTCTGTGTATGGAGCCCTGGAGCAGACGGATATCACTGCACCTCTGCCAACCCTACTGTGTATGGGGCCCGGAGCAGACGGATGTCACTGCACCTCTGCTAACCCTACTGTGTATGGGGCCCCGGAGTAGACGGATGTCACTGCACCTCTGCTAACCCTACTGTGTATGGGGCCCTGGAGCAGACGGATGTCACTGCACCTCTGCTAACCCTACTGTGTATGGGGCCCCGGAGCAGATTGGCTCCCTGCTGTGCCAATTAGTCTTGTAGGCTGCAGGCTCTTAGAACAGGGAGTGATCGGCTCCCTGCTGTGCCAATTTGTCTTGTAGGTTGGATATGGCCTGATGATATGGATGTGCTTAGGGGTGGTTCATGTCAAGTCTTGCTTGGGTGTGGCTATAGGGGTGGCCTGTTGTGATGTCATGTATATGGGAAGCGCCCGCTGCACTTTTATGCCCGGGGCCCATATTGCTGTTACAATAGCAAGGGCAATGGCATGCTTTCACTTTAATTAAAATTCATCCTAAGATTTAGAGAATTACCACCTTTTATGTCAGTAAGGGGGAGCTGTATTCTTAGAGCTGCAGAAAAAAGCTGAGAGTGATAAAGCCGGTGACATTTCACAGTGAATTGGTTCTTGGAAGCTTATGTAGATCAATAAACTGGGTTTTAGCAGCTGGCAAAGTCCTGTAATATCCTCCTTATAATATTCTGGTTGGAAGTCACCAGGGCCAGAGTCCGAGTGATGGTTTATGTTCACATCAGAACTGACCTGGAACGTTCCCCAGAGATTGCTCTTCGAGGTAACCTATTGTAATAGATGGCGCCCAGAGCCGAATAGAAAGCTAAATAGCTACCGTGACCCGTCGTTATAGTGATGTGGAATGGACCCGGCGCCAGGTTTCCGGATGGCGTCTCTATATTCGGTGCCGCCGCCGCTTTGTACTAAAAGTTACAATGTTGCAAACTTGTCTAGAAAACTTTCAGGAACTTTTTCAATCTAATTGCTGATTATTATTATCTCTTTTAAAGCACCATTAGTTCCAGGGTGCTGAACATTTGAAGGGGGGGGGGGGTTACCTATATACATATGTTAAACAAATACAATGGTGATGATGAATGACTAACAACTGGTACAGAAGGAGAGAGGATCCTGCCCGCGAGGGCTGACAGTCTACAAAGGAGGAAAGAGACAGGAGGTGAGGGACAGACATGTTTGTGGGAGGTGTAGGGGCAGTGGGGTTATTATAGGTTATAGGCTCCTGAAGAGATGGGTTTTCAGGTTGCTTTTGAGGCTGGTGAGAGTGGGGGAGAGTCTGAGGTGTTTGGGGCAGTGGGTTCCAGAGTGTGGGGGAAGCACGAGAGAAGTCTTGGACATGGTTGTGTGAGGAGCTGATAATAGGAGAGCAGTGAGGAAGGTCCTGTGAGGAGCGGAGGTTGCGTGAGGGGTGGGATTTCGAGATTAAAGGGGTTTTGCCACGATCTAATGTTGACGTGGGATCCTCCAAAATGGCTATTTAATATATGTCATTAAAAAAGTGAAGCCTCTGAGAGCTACAGCCTGACTAAGATGCCCTTAGTTTCCTGACAGTTTACATTAGACACGACCAGGAGCTGATAGGAGCTGATCTGGCCACGCTTGCATTGTTTGCACTTCTTATCTGATGGCAGGAAACATGAACGAGCTTTGAAGAGACTGGGGAGAAAGATCCTGTGTCTTTTGTATAGAGAATCCACTGGTTGTAATGTAATTATCTGAGTAAACATCCAGACGCTCCCTGGATCTCTGCTCAGCCCCGCTCCCTCTCTGCCTGCAACCGTTTGTGAAGGAATGAAAGAAGGCTGCCTGCTGAGCTTATCTTCTCTCCTGATAAGCAGATAAGAGAGAGAAATAAAACGCATATAGCTTGTGCACAATACAGTTCTCTGTGGATAAGTAAAACAATGTTTGCTCAACTACAGAGACTGAGTATCAGGAACGTGCATGGGAGGTGGAGCGATGACATCACAGAGGAGGTACTTGTTTTTTTTTAAGCACAGAAACACAACGCCCCTTTTTTAAGCCTCAAGAGGGGAGCATCAGCCTGTTAGGTGAGGAACTCACTTCTTGGCAAAACCCCTTTAAGGCAGAGATGTGTGGAGGGAAGAGGTTATGGAGGTTCTGTTATGTTCGTTATGTTGCTTTTATGGCGCCAGAATATGCCTTACACAATCCAATATCAGCTCTATCAGCACTAAAAAACAGTCAAATGGAACAAAGGAATTATTGGAAACGCATTCCTGCTATTTTAGATACATGAAAATTTGAGGTTCTTAATGCACATTTTTGATCAAAACTGTATAAACCCACCTGCCAACGTAAAGGCGACCTCAATACAAGTGGTAACATTGTATTGTGCCTGTTCAGACCTCCACATTTAAGGGAAAGAATATTCCAACTACAAGCTACTGGGCTGCCACACCAACGTGCATCCATGCTAATTTTTTCTAAAAAAATCTTTTTGGATGTGCATATGCATTAGTGCAGTAAAGACATTGGGGCACATTGATCAAGGCAGTTGCTTCAGAATTCTGGTGTAACTTGTGCCAAAAATAATGGCGTCCATGGTTTACACCACTTATATAGGGGGCCACATTTATAAAAACTGTTGAAGCACAAGACTGTCCTTGTTACCCATAACAACCAATCAGTCTTAACGGGGTTTTGCCACGATCTCATTTCATACCTCCTGCATCCTGCTCTTCAGCTCTGTGTGCTCTGCAGGGGGCGTGTGTGATCTGTTTGAATTACATATCATGTGACCCAGCAGGATGACATCACCAGGCCTTTCCTCTCTGTAGTCAAAGAAAGGTCTGTTTATGGGTAGAACTGTAAGTAGCTACATTGTAGCTCGGAGGTAAAACTTTTGCCTCCAGGCACAAGGGTCCTCGGTTCAAATCCCTGCAGGAACCAAACCTGTGGATTTTATTTCTCTTTATCAATGCACACACCTCATTGAGGTTTCTTTTTTTTTAAAATTTATTTTCACTGACTAATTACTAAGGAGTACAGAGGATGGGAGTAGAATGACAGCACCTGGGGTTTGAACACTCAGTAGCTGCCTGATAAGAGAGGTGATGTCTGAGCATGTGCAACCAGGAGTGAGAAGCTCTCAGCCCTGGTCGTATCCCCTGGAGATGAGCTGTACACTATGGATCACTAAAGGAGCAGCTAAATCAAAAACGGTGCAGAATTTTTTATAATGATGAATGGTGACAATTAGATATGGGCGAATCGATTCTAACGAAGTGGAATTCGTTTAGAATTTCAGGAAAACTTCGGTTCGGAACGAAGTCGAAGTTTGGGGTACTTCGGGTAAACGAAGTGTGCTTTTGATTGATAAAATGGCTGCGCGCACATGGCGCTACATGGGCAAAGCACCTGGGAGGAAGAAGGGCATAGCTGCATGACATGTGCAGAGGTTTAAGCCAATCAGAACCGGCGGATTCTGTGACTCACCGCACTATAAAAGACCGAGCGTGCCGCTGGGAGCTCACACTCCTCTCACTGTACTGACAGGTAAGGTGCTGCCGCCGCTGATAGATACTGAAGAATAGATTAATATAAAGCGATTTATGTGGAGTGTCACAGATTCTCTCAGAGACTGTTCTCTTAACGTTCTATTTCTGATTTTTTTGGGGTATTGGATCTGAAATCCAGTGTGCGTCCACTGCAGCTGCATTACATTCAATATCCAAGGGGGGTCTAAGCCAGTTCCTGTTTTTAAATTTATTTAAAGAAACAGCGTTTTTACCCAAAACAAATACCACTTCATTTTTGGCTGCTCAATTCTATTGCGCAATTTACATCCAGGGTTAATTAAGCGTTGTTTTGCTGGTGTGCTGACCCCAAGAAACCGTTTTTCATCCCCCAAAATTTTAAAAATTTTTCCTGTAGCCTAATTCACAAGAAAGGTTAATTAACGTATCTTTTGTTGTGTAGCTTAGAAAACACGCAATTGTAACACGCTCAAAGCTATGTTTGTGCGGCTAAATTCTTTGGCGAATTTTTAACCCAGGGGTTAAATTTAAGCGTTGTTTTGGGGTGTGTGAAAAAAATAAACCGTCTTTTTCAACGCCAAAATATATCTTTTTCCCTGGCCTAATTCATGTCCGAAGGTTTTAATTTAAGCCTTTTTGGCTTTTACTTTAGGAGCGCAATTTATACCCAAGGGTTCCCCAAGTTTCTTAGTGGGTTATTTGGGAAAAATACGGGGGGATATTTTCATATACAATTTCTTCTAAAAACAGTGTCTGTACATTTTACAACAAACGTATGTCAGAAGAGAGGTGGCGGCTTTTCACCCGAGGGGCGAGGCACAAACTTTCCAGGCCCAGGTCCCCCAGCAAACAAGGGGACGTCCAGCGGGGGTCACTCGGTGGGGCCCCACAACTCCCGCTGTCATCTAGCGGCCGGTGTTTTTCAGCCCCCCCCAAAGGGGTTTCTTGTTTGGTTGACTAGGTCATCGTTTCCCCCAGATGACATCTGACAACCCACCCAAGAGTCGGTGGGGAAACCTCAGACAAAACCCTTAGTTGGCAGGGCCCCGGGAGCGGGTCAGCAGCCCTCACCTGCCTCAGCCCCCTCTTCCCACCCGGGTTCCCTCGCCAGAGATTACTAGTGGTCTGGGCTCGCCCCCTATATAGCGGGATGAACAATTCAGGAGGGCAGTAGCAGCTATTGGCACAAAAGAAATGGGGCCAATTCCCCTGTTCTTCATAGGGGGCAAAGTATAGATGTGGAGAGTGGCATGGATTAGTGGTGAAGGTCACCCCCTTCCCAAGACCGGTGTGAGGACAGTAGTGACGATGAAAAACAAATAGATGATATGTAGCCGCCGCACTTGGGAGCCGGGTGAAGAAAGGGGCTTCATCATCGCAGGGAAGAGGGGGTCACTTGCGCGTCAGGCGCGGCGCAGCCAGAAAGTGGGTCGTGTGGCCGTGATCAGCAGGATAGCAGCAGTGTGAGGTGGGACCCAAAGGGCCAGGGGGAAAAAAAACCCGCTTCGCATCCAAGAAAGTAGCGGCACAGGGGCTCAGCGAGGCAGCCGGGGGCGGCAAGTAGTCACTCAGTGGGGACATTGGCGGTAAAATCACCCTATGGGCGGGTGGCAGTTCTTTGCTAAGACACCGGAGGAGCCGAATAGGGTTATGTAGAATCTGTGGGCGAAAGGAAGCGGGGCCCCAGGGAGCTAACGTTGGCCCCGGCCCTGCGTAAACACATGCAGCGTCCCCCGGTGGCCCCGGGGAAATGGGTCAGATGTGGTGGGCCTTCCTGCCGCCGCAGCAAAAGAGCGCAGCACGCCCGTGGACCAAAACCCTTGCAGCCATCAAGGCTCCACCCCCCTCTGCAGAAGGGAGCTGTTTTCTTTGACACATCCCCGGTCCAGATGTCCTGCTCCTGCTACTCATGGGCCCGCAGTCGTTTACGAGGCGATTTCAAAAGACAACAGTTGCGTCAAACCATCCTAAGGGGCAGCAGCTACCGGCTCCTGTCCAAGTTTTTGGTACTGCAGGGCCCCCCTTTTCAAAGGTGGACCTGCACCATTCAGAGAAATAAAGGTTGTGCCCAGCCGAGATGGGGTTCCAAGCTGTAAATTTTTTTTCCCAAAAAAGGCGTACCACCTTCATAAAATGTGAAAAAAAGGTGGGCCAGTCTTTAGCTTATGGGGTTTTTTCCAAGGTACACGGCACGTGGCCGTTGGAGCTGTAATACGGCGGGGCCGTACAGTCCTTTCGGCCCACTGGGGGAAGGGGCTTTCCGCCCCAGGCACACCAAAACTTGGAAGGAGACCGCTTTTCCCTCCCCGTTTTAAAAACTGTGCACCTGGCCCAAAGTCCGCCCCCCTTCTCCCCCCCACCCATCTCACCTCCACAAGTACTTCTCCATCATACCACATGTGTAGGGCACAGCGGGGGTCACGCTTTTACACCTGGGGTTGCTCGGCGAACAAGTCACACAGGGAGGAACTGTCCGCGTCAGCCAAAAAAATCGTGTGTTCTTTCTCCCCCGCCAAAAGCTTGGAACCAGGGGACGGACAATGGGAGGAAAATGGTGTCCCGCGCACCCGGGGGGGGATGGTCCCTTCCCCCCGCATGGCGCACGTGTTCAATCTGGTTGTGAAAAGGTTCCTGAAGTCTTCCACCGATCTTTAGAAGATTTGAAAAATGGCCCAGGAAACTGTGCATGGGATTTATCCATTTAAAAAAGCCAGGAAATCCCACTGAGTTGCAGCGGCCCCGAAAAGGCCTCCCCCAACACACTCTGATATGCGATGTTTTCCACCCCCGGAATTCCAGCCTGCAATTTGACCGCTGTAAAATTTTTTATGATCCAGGCAGACAGAAGTACTCCCCCCGGTAACTTTTATGTCAGCCTTGGCAGCTCATGCGTAACCTGCGGTTTTGGGGGATTCGAGGAGTTTGGGCGTTTTTTTGTATCGCCAGGACTCGGATGAATAACAAATTTCCCCTGTTTTGTTGGAACAGTGGGTAAAAAAACTGTCTGGGCAGGGGGTGGAGACGTGGCGACTACATTTTCGTGGCCCATGAGTCCGGTGGGGACTGAAAGGGGAGGAGGAGGAGGACATTGGGGCAGAAGATTGTCTGGTGAAATGAGGGATTTTCTACCAGGTGACAAAGAGGAGGAGCAGGAGCAGTGGGGGGGGATGGAGATGAGGAAAAACAGGCAAGACCCCCCAACACCGTGGCCCGTATTCGTGGAAATGGAGGCAGGGGGCCCCTCGGGTCACTTGGCGATGGCCCGCAGCACTGATTTGCCTGGCTAGTGACAGCCCGAATAGTTACCAACCCGGGAGAGGGTTACTTTTGGTCTCCACCCTATGGACCCCCCGCTACCGGCCAAAAGGGAGCCTTTTCCCAGTTTTGAGAGGGAGGGCAAACTCAAATATATAGGGAAAATCCCCCGTAATAGTTGGCCGCTGCCCATGTGTGGCATCGTCCCTCCTCTGACAGGTCTGCCCGGGGGGGGTTCTTCAGTCTCACGTACTACTGCCGCGACTGAGGGGGAAGGTGTGTGGGGGGGGGGGGGGGGGTAGGAGCAGAAACCAGCTCCATAAGCAGAAAACTTAAGTCTGGAATCACTGTTTGAGCAGCTTCCTTCACCCGCCTAGTGAGAGGGCAGTCGCCAGCAGCAGCAGGACCTGGAGCAGTCCCTGAACCAACAGGTGGTGGCCTACTTGGACAGCACTCTGCCACCCCAGTTAGAAGATCCGCGGGACTACGGGGCAAGCCAACTGGATGTGTGGCCGCAACTTCCCAGAGTTTGCAGTGGGGGAAAGCTGTCCTGCCGGGCCCAAAGTAGTGTGGCATCAGAGCGGGTGTTCAGTGCGGCGGGGGCCATCGTTACCCAAGGAGAAACCCGCTTGTCCAGGGAAATGTGGAACGACTGCCCTTTTGTCAAGATGAATCAGACGTGGATCGGCCAGGATTTCACACACCATGCCTTAGGGGGTCAACTACTCGCCTGACGCCTCACCCAAACTGGAGAAATGATTTGGTTCAAACTACCTGCCTCAGCCACTATTCTGATGCCGGCCACCCACCTGATGCCCACTTTCTGCTGACATTTTCCCTCCATCTGCCACCAACCATCTTTACCAGGGACTGGTATTTCCACCCACCTCCAGAATGTCCCTTGTGCCACTGTCTGACCTCATGTGCTGCCGCCGTGACCTCTGCTCTCGTCATTGTGCCATTTTGTGGCCTACTCCTGTTTTTGCCACCTCCAGAATGTCATTGTGCCACTGTCTGACCTCATGCTGCTGCTGTCGTGACCTCTACACTGTATCATTGTGCCACTCTGTGGCTTCCTCCTGTTTTTGCCATCCCCAAAATGTCTTTTGGGGCCACTGTCTGACCTCATGCTGCTGTGGCTGCCCCCCGTCACCTCCACACTCTGTCACTAATGTTGCCACCTGACCCTCTCAGCTTGTTTTTTTTTCCGGCTTTCGCTGGCATGACTTTATCAGGCTACTTTCCTCCTTCAGTTTTTTGGTCCGTTTTGCCCCCATAAGTCCCCGGGGGAATTTTTATGTGAAGCGATTCTAAGAGCGGGCGGAAAGTCATGTGCGTGTCATACTAAACCACAACATTGTATAAGACCAAACCAAGCTCCCTCTGCATATTTAAACATGGCAACAACGTTCTACAGCCCCCTGAAACTCTGTGCAGCCTGGAAATAGCTGCTTTTTAATGCGATTCGTGCCGAAGTAATTCGGAACGAAACAAATTTTGTCGGAAAATTCGGCGAAGTGACCGAATCGAATTTTTGAGAAATTCGCCCATCTCTAGTGACAATGTTTATTATTTCACGTACAAACTTCTCATGTAAATTTTATTTCGTGGCAAAACCCCTTTAAGCAAACATTTCTTTTACTGCTCTGGAAAAATGAAAGCTTAGCTCTTATTAGTTGTTATGCGCAACAAGGACAGTCCGATGCTTCAATAGCTTTCATAAATGAGGCCCAACACATTGAAGACCGTTTCTAGACACTTCTGTAACTTGTCTGACAAAGGGGTGTGGCCTCAATTAAAGAGGGCCTGGCTTTGTGGAAAGGGGTGTGGCTTAGCATGCAACACCATGCCCTAAAATGTTACCGCCGTTAGTGGCATAAAGTAAGCTATCTTAATGATGGTATATAGTTAAACCAGACAGTGTAAACCTAAGCCAGATTTATCAGCACTATAATAAATGTGTAAGACTGTCTGGTCTAAGCTTACACTGATACATCTCCCCCCACTTTCATCACTACCATCAGTTACTGCCCTGAATGGATATTTGAACCAATTTTATAAGAACCTATCCATATGACTATAAAAGCGCATTATAAGGCATTATGGGAAAGGGGCTGAGAAGCTCAAGCGCCCTCTATTTCCCATAATGTCTTGTGACATGCAGATGCTTAGTGGAGGGCAGAAAGGCAATTTAAAACTCCATACACCTATATGGTGCTCTCCCCAAGGAGAGATGTTCCCCTATAAAAGCACATTATATATGAGCCTGGAAGAGATAAAATTTAACTTTTAATAAAGATATTTGATAAAAATTATTATTAAACTTTACAACATCCCTATACTTACCCTCCTATTGGACAACTACTCCTGCCTGCACAAAATCAGGGCAACCGCTCTTATAAGGGCGACCCCATACCCCGAGCTAGCCCTAGGCCTTCTGTCATCTTGGTAGTGGATTATGCGGACCTTGTACTGTGCATCATCTGGCAGGCCATAATACACCAACATAATATACCCACTGATAAGGGACCTAAGCTTATTATTTTGAAGTCTGTTGCACTTTCGGTGGCTTCATTTTCCCTTTTGTGTTAGTTGTTTCGTATGTTAGGTGTCATGGACAGGTTTAAGCACACAATACAGTATATACTTGTGGTGGACATGTAGCACATTACTGACCACGGTTGGTTCCTTGATATACCTGGCTTTATGTTGTGGGGGAAACGCGTTGGTACCCAATCTGGTGGTTTATGAATCTGTTTTATATTTTGTATTATGTGGGGAAAATTTTTAAAAAATCGTATGTAAAACCTTTTTCACCCCCTTACGGGCCCAGATTTTTAAAAATTTTGCTTTGTGGGGAAAAACCTGTGTCCCTTTTTCCCCCTTTTTCTCTGAAAGGTGTGCTGTTTGGGTAAAACCTTGGTGTTTTAAGGGGCAAAAAGGGGTTTTGCTTTCGGTTCCCCCCTTTTTAGGGGCTTTTTTCCCCATTTTTTTTTGGGAAATTTTTCTCCCCTCCAAATAAAAGGAAAAAAAGCCAAAGGGGTTTTGTTGGGTTTTTTTTTCTGTTAAAAAAAATAATTTTTTTTTCTTGTATTTTTTTTTAAAACTTAAAATGGGTTGTCTCTTTTTTTTTTTTTTTTAAAATTTTTGGGCCCCTCTTTGGGGCACAAAGTTATTTTACAAAAAAAACTACAAAAGCATTTTGGGAAAAATCAACCCCTTACTAAAACAAAACACTTTTAGGGAAAACGTTCGGAATGTCCCAAAAACCCCTTTACTAACAACCCCCTATAGAAGGTTTCCCAAAAACGTCCCCCCTTTACCCATACAAAAAACTAAAGAAGCGTTCGGAAAAAGTCACCCCTTATACTACATTACATATAGAAAACTTCAAATGTCCTCCCTTACTTTTACCCTAAAACTGTAAAAGTGTTCAGAACGTCACCAAATTACAATAAAACCTTTGAAATGGTTTAAACGTCACCCCTTACTTTCTAAAAAAACTATAGAAAAAGGGCATAATTTTCATCCCTGACTAAATACATCCCTATAGAAGTGTTCCCAAAAAGTCTTCCCTTTTCTACTTCATTTAACTATAAAAAAGTTTCCAAAAAAGTCATTTCCCTTCCCCCCTTAAAAAACTATAGAAGCGTTTTGAAATGTTTAAAATTTTCTAAAACATAACCCCTATGAAGGTTCGAAATTTCATCCCCGACTATTACTTTAAAACCCAAAAAAGAAGTATTCAAAAAATGTCCCCCCTGTTACTGTACAATTCACTATATAAGTGTTTTAAATGTCAACCCCCTTTTAATACATTTTTAAAAATATAGAACGGGGGCAGAATGTCACAAAATTACTAATTTCTTTAAAATAAAGAAGTGTTCAAAAATCCCCTCCCCCTTTCTTTTCTACCTTACACTAAAAGTTGGGGGGGGGGTTTAAAATCATCCCTTTTCTAAAAATAAAATACCTATAGAAATTTTCAGAAAGTCATCCCTTACAAAATACTACATATGAAGCTCAAAGTTTACCCCCTTTCACTAAAACACAAGAAGCGTTCAAAAGCATCCCTTATACTACACCTAAAAAGCGTTCAGAATGTCACCCCTTACTACTACATACACTATAGAAGTGTTCAGAATGTCATCCCTTACTACTACATACACTATAGAAGTGTTCAGAATGTCATCCCTTACTACTACATACACTATAGAAGTGTTCAGAACGTCACCCCTTACTACTACATACACTATAGAAGTGTTCAGAACGTCACCCCTTACTACTACATACACTATAGAAGTGTTCAGAATGTCATCCCTAACTATTACATACACTATAGAAGTGTTCATAAAGTCATTCCTCACTACTACATAAACTATAGAAGTGTTCAGAATGTCACCGCTTACTACTACATATACTATAGAAGTGTTCAGAATGTCATTCCTTACTACTACATACACTATAGAAGTGTTCAGAACGTCACCCCTTACTACTACATACACTATAGAAGCGTTCAGAACGTCACCCCTTACTACTACATACACTATAGAAGCGTTCAGAATGTCATCCCTTACTACTACATACACTGTAGAAGTGTTCAGAACGTCACCCCTTACTACTACATACACTATAGAAGTGTTCAGAATGTCATCCCTTACTACTACATACACTATAGAAGTGTTCAGAATGTCATCCCTTACTACCACATAAACGATAGAAGCGTTCAGAAAGTCACCCCTTACTATTACATACAGTACAGAAGTGTTCAGAACGTCATCCCTTACTACTACATAAACTATAGAAGCGTTCAGAATGTCACCCCTTACTATTACATCCAGTACAGAAGTGTTCAGAATGTCACCTGTTACTACTACATACACTATAGAAGCGTTCAGATCGTCACCCCTTACTACTACATACACTATAGATGCGTTCAGATCGTCACCCCTTACTACTACATACACTATAGAAGTGTTCAGAACGTCAACCCTTAATACTACATACACTATAGAATTAGAATGTATCCTTATACTAATACACTATAGAGTGTTCGATTTCATCCCTTCTACTACAAAAAAGAAGTCTATCAACCCCTACTATTACACCTTGAAGTGTCAGAACGCCCCCTTTTATACAACACTATAGAGTGTTCAGATGTCACCCTTACTATACATACACTATAGAAGCGTTCAAATGTCATCCCTTACTACTACTCACTATAGAAGTGTTCAGACGATCCCCTTTCAATACATAAACTCTAGAAGTGTTCAGAATGTCACCCCTTACTACTACATACACTATAGAAGTGTTCAGAACGTCACCCCTTACTACTACATACACTATAGAAGTGTTCAGAATGTCAACCCTTACTACTACATACACTATAGAAGCGTTCAGAATGTCACCCCTTACTACTACATACACTATAGAAGCGTTCAGAATGTCATCCCTTACTACTACAACACTATAGAACGTTCAGAATGTCATCCCTTTTACTACATACACTATAGAAGCGTTCAGAATGTCACCCCCATACTACTACAACAAATATAAAGGTTCAGAATGTCACCCCTTACTACTACATACACTTAGAAGTGTTCAGAAAGTCATCCCCTTACTAAATACATACACTATAGAAGTGTTCAGAATGTCACCCCTTACTACTACATACAAAATAGAAGGGTTCAGAATGTCATCCCTTACTACTACATACACTATAGAAGTGTTCAGAAAGTCATCCCTTACTACCACATAAACTATAGAAGAGTTCAGAATGTCATCCCTTACTATTACATACAGTACAGAAGTGTTCAGAACGTCATCCCTTACTACTACATAACCGACTTCAGAATGTCCCCCTTACATTACATCCGTACAGAATGTTCAGAAGTCCCGTTACTACTACATACACTATAGAAGTGTTCAGATCGTCACCCCTTACTACTACATACACTATAGATGCGTTCAGAACGTCACCCCTTACTACTACATACACTATAGAAGTGTTCAGAACGTCACCCCTTACTACTACATACACTATAGAAGTGTTCAGAATGTCATCCCTTACTACTACATACACTATGGAAGTGTTCAGAATGTCATCCCTTACTCACATAAACTATAGAAGTGTTCAGAAAAGTCACCCCCTTTTATACTACATTAGAAGTGTTAGAATTTACCCCCTTTTATAATAACTATAGAAGCGTTCAGTGTCCCCCTTAACCAACTCATAAGAGTGTTCAGAATTTTTCCCTTTTCTACTACATCACTATAGAAGCGTTCAGAAAGTCACCCCCTTTCTATCATACACTATAGAAGCGTTCAGATGTCACCCTACTACTACACACTATAGAAGGTTCAAAGTCACACCTTACTACTACATACACAATAGAAGTGTTCAGAACGTCATCCCTTACTACTACATAAACTATAGAAGCGTTCAGAATGTCATCCCTTACTACTACATACACTTTAGAAAATGTTCAGAACGTCACCCTTACTATTACATACACTGTAGAAGTGTTCAACGTCACCCTTACTACTTACATACACTATAGAAGTGTTCAGAATGTCACCCTTACTATTTCATACACTATAGAAGGTTCAAAAGTCATTCCCCCACTTTCTACATAACTATAGAAGTGTTCAGAAGGGCACCCTTACTACTACATAAACTATAGAAGTGTTCAGAATGTCACCCCCACTACTACATACACTATAGAAGTGTTCAGAACATCACCCCCCTTTCTATACATAAAACTATAGAAGGTTCAGCGTCAACCCCTTACTACTACAACACTATAGAAGCGTTCAGAATGTCACCCTTACTCTACATACACTTAGAAGGTTCAGAATGTCACCCCTTACTACTACATACACTATAGAAGGTTCAGAAGTTTACCCCTTACTACTACATACACTTAGAAGGTTCAGAATGTCACCCCTTACTACTACATAAATTAGAAGGTTCAGAAAGTTCACCCCTTACTACTAATACACTTAGAAGGTTCAGAAAGTCATCCCTTACTATACATACATCATAAGGTTCAGAATGTCACCCCTTACTACACATACAAAATAGAAGGGTTCAGAATGTCACCCCTACTACTACATACACTATAGAAGTGTTCAGAAGTCACCCTTACTACTACATACACTATAGAAGGTTCAGAATGTCATCCCTTACTACTACATACACTAAGAAGTGTTCAGAATGTCATCCCTTACTACTACATACACCATAGAAGTGTTCAGAAAGTCATCCCTTACTATTACATACACTATAGAAGCGTTCGGAATGTCATCCATGACTATTACATAAACTATAGAAGCGTTCAGAATGTCACACCTTACTATTACATACACTATCGTAGTGTTCAGAAAGTCATCCCTTACTACCAAATAAACTATAGAAGAGTTCAGAATGTCAGCCCTTACTAGTACATACACTATAGAAGCGTTCAGAATGTCAACCCTTACTACTAAATACACTATAGAAGGTTCAGAATGTCTCCCTTACTACTACATACACTATAGAAGTGTTCAGAATGTCATCCCTTAACACTAAATACACTATAAAAGTGTTCAGAATGTCATCCCTTACTACTAAATACACTAAAGAAGTGTTTAGAATGTCATCCCTTACTACTAAATACACTATAGAAGCGTTCAGAATGTCATCCCTTACTACTACATACACTATAGAAGTGTTCAGAAAGTCAACCCTTACTACTACATACACTATAGAAGCGTTTCAGAATTCACCCCTTACTACAATACACATATAGAAGGTTCAGAATGTCATCCCTTACTATACATACACAGATAAGAAGAGTTCAGAATGTCAACCCTTACAATAACATACACCATAGAAGTGTTCAGAAGTTCATCCCTTACTACTACATACCAAATAGAAGTGTTCAGAAGTCTCCCTTACTACTACATACACTATCGAAGCGTACAGAATGTCATCCCTTACTACTACATACACTATAGAAGTGTTCAGAATGTCATCCCTTACTACTACATACACTATAGAAGCGTTCAGAATGTCACCCCTTACTACTACATACACTATAGAAGCGTTCAGAATGTCATCCCTTACTACTACATACATTATTAGAAGGTTCAGAATGTCATCCCTTACTACTAAATACACTATAGAATGTTCAGAATGTCATCCCTTACTAACTACATACACTAATAGAAGCGTTCAGAATGTCTCCCTTACTACTAATACACTAAAGAAGTGTTCAGAATGTCATCCCTTACTACTACATACACATAGAAGTGTTCGAATGTCATCCCTTACTACAACGTACACTATAGAAGCGTTCAGAATGTCTCCCTACTATAATACACTATAGAAGGGTTCAGAATGTCACCCCTTACTATACATACACTATAGAGTGTTCAGAATGTCACCCTTACTACACATACACTATAGAAGTGTTCAGAATGTCATCCCTTACTACTACACTATAAACTATAGAAGGTTCAGAATGTCACCCTTACTATTAATCACTAAGAAGGTTCAGAATGTCACCCTACTACTACATACACTATAGAAGTGTTCAGAATGTCACCCTTACTATAACACTTACAAAAGTTTCAGAATGTCACCCTTACTACTAATACACTATAGAAGCATTCAGAATATCATCCCTTACTACTACATACAAAATAGAAGGGTTCAGAATGTCATCTCTTACTATTACATACAGTACAGAAGTGTTCAGAATGTCACCTGTTACTACTACATACACTATAGAAGTGTTCAAAACATCATCCCTTACTACCAAATATACTATAGAAGTGTTCAGAATGTCATCCCTTACTACTACATACACAATAGAAGTGTTCAGAACGTCACCCCTTACTACCAAATATACTATAGAAGTGTTCAGAACGTCACCCCTTACTACTACATACACTATAGAAGTGTTCAGAACGTCACCCCTTACTACTACATACACTATAGAAGTGTTCAGAATGTCATCCCTTACTACTACATACACTATAGAAGTGTTCAGAATGTCATCCCTTACTACTACATACACTATAGAAGCGTTCAGAATGTCACCCCTTACTACTACATACACTATAGAAGTGTTCAGAAGGTCATCCCTTACTACTACATACAAAATAGAAGTGTTCAGAATGTCATCCCTTACTACAACATACACTATAGAAGTGTTCAGAATGTCATCCCTTACTACAACATACACTATAGAAGCGTTCAGAATGTCATCCCTTACTACTACATACACTATAGAAGTGTTCAGAATGTCATCCCTTACTACTACATACACTATAGAAGTGTTCAGAATGTCATCCCTTACTACTACATACACTATAGAAGCGTTCAGAATGTCATCCCTTACTACTACATACACTATAGAAGTGTTCAGAATGTCACCCCTTACTACTACATACACTATAGAAGTGTTCAGAATGTCACCCCTTACTACTACATACACTATAGAAGTGTTCAGAAGGTCACCCCTTACTACTACATACACTATGGAACTGTTCAGAATGTCATGCCTTATTACTATATACACTACAGAAGTGTTCAGAACGTCACCCCTTATTACTACATACACTGTAGAAGTGTTCAGAACGTCACCCCTTACTACTACATACACTGTAGAAGTGTTCAGAATGTCATCCCTTACTACTACATACACTGTAGAAGAGTTCAGAACGTCATCCCTTACTTCTACATACACTACAGAAGTGTTCAGAATGTCATCCCTTACTTCTACATACACTATAGAAGCGTTCAGAACACTATCTGCTGACCTGCTCACTAGTGCACGTGCTGATCTCTTAAATACTCAATTAGTGATAAATCTGGAGGCCGGGCTGCCAAGGAAGTGCTGTAATCTGGTGGAGACCTTCCTGGGAAACCCTTGTGGGTTAGCATTATCTTGCCAGGAGGAGTCCGTGAGAGGCGACACATGTGGCCTCAGGACGTCCTGCAGATATCGTTGCTGGTATCCCTAATATCACTGCCATAGTGTCCTATGTGATGGCTCCGCAGATCAACGCACCAGCAGTTGGGGGCAGTGCATCTTTCCATGACACAGAAGCCCTCACCACAGGGTCTCCGTACTCGAATTAGACCATTGTCAGATCCCAGACAGAATTCATCACTAAAGAAGATGTGGTTCCAGTCCGTACCAGTCAAGGTTTCGCATTCATGACATCACTGCAAGCAAGGGCCAGCTGTCAATGGCACAACATGCAATGGGCCAAATTTCTTTCTGCTAAGCACCTGGAAATGGCCCTGGTAGAGACAGGGGGAGTAATGAAGGCGCTACCTTTGTCTAGATGGTGGACACGGTAACTGTGGGAGGTGCTCGTGCTTGTGAGTGGATCAAGCTATCCTCTCTACTGGTGTCTGTTCCCTTAAAGTAGCCATTGCTTAGCGTTTGGTCAGAACAGCCTAAATGGCAGCCATTCATGGAAACGACCATCCTCCTTCTCTCAGTCCATGATGCCCCTTCTTAAAGTTTGTCAACTGGCCAAAATATCTTCGAGTTCATTGTAGAGGCAGAGCTGACAGTCAGCAGTCTCTCACCAAGAGGTGAACTACCCAATCCGCTGCAAGAAGGAAGGATCAGGCATCTGGAAATCCAATATTTCTGATCCTTCTTTTGCCCGACATCTACCATGAGAGAAGATTCAGGACGTTGCCGTACTCGAGATGGTCTGACTCGTTTAATGTGGGGGTCTCAAACTCGGCCGGATGAATGGGCCACACATACAAAAAATAAGTTGATGGGATTTGTGTCTTTCAAATTCAATGCAATCCAAAATATTGGTCATATATAGGTCATTCCAAACACGACCTTTTGCATGGAAGTACAACCATAAAAGATATGTGTTCACTCATTTGGATGAATAATACTATCTACACACCTAGTGGGTCCATCTATCAATGACCAACCTGCAGGACCCCTTATCTTATTTTCTTAAAAAATGTATGATTGTCAGAGTTAATAGGTTCATTGAATGGGAAAAGATATGTGTATATGGAAATATATTTTCTAAATAATCTCTCCCCCATAGTTCAGCATGTTTGTAATGTACTTTCATGACTTTCTTTCGCTTCCTGCACTTCTACATCAGCTGCTTTATGACAAGAAGGTCAGCAGTTATTTGTCCAGCCCAGGAGCTCCGGTGTCTAAAGGGGTGTGACTTTTTTCAGAGTAGTGCTTTCAAGCCACACCCTCTTGATCAGTGTCAGACTAGGGTGTCTGGTGCCCACCAGTGGAGCTTATTCTTGGGGCCCACCCGTGGAGCTTATTCTTGTGCTCACCAGTGGAGTGGATTCTTGGGGCCACCAGTGGAGTTGATTCTTGGGACCCACCAGTGGAGTTATTCTTGGGGCCACCAGTGGAGTTGATTCTTGGGGCCACCAGTGGAGTTAATTCTTGGGGCCACCAGTGGAGTTAATTCTTGGGGCCCATCCGTGTACTTGATTCTGGGGCCCACCAGTGGCCTGAATTCTTGGGGCACACCAGTGGAGTTAATTCTTGTGGCCACCAGTGGAGTTAATTCTTGGGGCCCATCAATGGAGTTGATTCTTGGGGCCCACCAGTGGAGAGGATTCCTGTGGCTACAAGTGGAGTTGATTCTTGTGGCCCACCAGTGAAGCTTATTCTTGTGGCCACCAGTGGAGTTGATTCTTGGGGCATACCAGTGGAGTTAATTCTTGGGGAATACCAGTGGAGTTAATTCTGGGGGCATACCTGTGGAGTTAATTCTTGGGGCCACCAGTGGAGTTAATTCTTGGGGCCACCAGTGGAGTTAATTCTTGGGGCCACCAGTGGAGTTAATTCTTGGGGCCACCAGTGGAGTTAATTCTTGGGGCCCATCAATGGAGTTAATTCTTGGGGCCCATCAATGGAGTTGATTCTTGGGGCCAACCCGGGGAGATGATTGTTGGGGCCACCCGGGGAGTTGATGGTTGTGGCCCACCTTTGGAGCTGATGCTTGGGACCACCAGTGGAGTAGATTCTTGATGCCTATTTGTAGAGTTAATTCTTGGAGCCCATCAGTGTAGCTTATTCTTGTGGCCACCAGTGGAAATGATTCTTGGGGCCACCAGTGGAGCTGATTCTTGGGACCCACCAGAGGAGTTGATTCTTGGGGCCCACCAGTGTAGCTTATTCTTGTGGCCACCAGTGGAGATTATTCTTTGGGGCCATCAGTTGAATTGATTCTTGGGGCCTACCAGTAGAGTCCACTCTTGGGGCCTACTAGAAGAGTTTATTCTTGGGGCTCACCAGTGGAGATGATTCTTGGGGTTTCTAAATAATAAATTTGACCTTATCCAAAATCTGCGTTGTTGGATGATTCTTGGGGCCTACTAGAGGAGTTGAATCTGGGACCACCAGTGAAGTGGATTCTTGAGGCTCACCAGTGAAGCTGATTCTTGGAGCCCACCAGCATAGGTTGACTGGTGAGATCCACTAATGGAGTTGGTATCTGGGCCCCACCCTACTGGTACAGTACGTGACTGCACATACAGCATATGATTCTTCCTTCCTGCCTTTTTTTCTCTGACTTTCTCCATGTAAAGCAGCCCCAGACCTGCCATGCCCAGGCCCCACCATGTCCAGGGTCCCACCTGGGGTTGCTCCTGTTCCTGGCCCTCAACTTTTCAACATGAGGTGGTAAATAGGGAATTCAGACTGAGATTTGTAGGGAGGAAGATAAACAAAGCACTGCAAACAATCTTCAGGCTTTTTAGGGCACAAAAATGGCTGTCAACAGAAATGCTGCTGCTTGGCTGCAGAAAAGGGAGGATACATAGAGCTTAGGAAATTACGCAGAAAACATCACAGGAACATAAAGGAAGACTCAAGCAAGTCATAAGGGCTCACAAGACCACCTCTTTCAGAATGTGTTTAGGCTCCATGAATCAAGGAATTCCAATGTGATTGTCATGATTACAATGTAACATTCGGCTGGAGGTTTGCAACATTTATAAGTAGCTAATTTTAACAATTACAAGGTTTGATAATGAAAATATTACTGAACTCTTTATCTGTTCTTTTCTAGGTTACACCAAATGTGTCCTTATTGGCCACGACTGGGGCGGGATGATCGCCTGGTTAATTGCTATTTGCTATCCGGAGATGGTCACCAAACTTATAGTTTTGAGTTTTCCCCACCCAACTGTGTTTACAGGTGAGCTAAACAAATTACCGTAGAATATGACACTAAAATACACTATCAATTTGCAGCAAATTATTTTAAATAAAATAATTAATTTTCTATTATTGTTCTATAAGTTAATGGCAGTATATGCCTTCTTTCGCACGTCAAACTGGACCACAATTGGGCGGGGCTTGTGCAAACCCCGCCCAAAAACGGGCATTTCTTGCCGTCCTGAGATGTTCTTATGTAGCCTGGGGATATTTAGCCCTCCCTTCCTGACAAGTTGTGCAGGTCTGGTCTAGTATCTCAACTGAAGACCCCAGGCTCATAACATGTGGGTTAAGGGACAATGAAAGATTTAGAAATAATTAAGTAATTTTATTGTCGATAGGAAAAACAAATTGCAAATTTTAGCAAAAAAAAAAAAGCCAACTAAGTTCTGGTTTTTAATACTAAGAAGCTGGTGCAAACAGGGCCATCTTTTCCATTGGGCACAGTAGGCAGTTGCCCGGGGGCCCCACAGGTATAGGGGCCCCAAGTGGGATATGCTTGTCCCAGGAATACAAGAAACATACCCATAATCCCATGGTTGGATTTGCTTATTTTACTGTTTGTGTGTTTTTAGGATGTGCAAACAAATAAAAACCATGGTGGAGAAGGGAGCCAAAGGCTCCCTGCCCTGCCAATCAGTCTGGTAGGCTGCAGGATGCCAGTTACCAGACATAAGTGGCTTGCTAATTTGGATGTACTTGGGGGTAGCTAGACGCATGACCTAAGGTCATTTATTTGGACAGGCCCCACTGCAGTGCTATGCCCGGGGGCCCATAATGCTATTAAGACGGCTCTGGGTGCAAAGCTGTTACAAATCCCCCCCAAAAAGTTAAAGAGATGCTTCAATGAAAATAATATTTCCTAGCGAAGTTCTCTTACATAATTTGTCACTTTTGTAACCTACTTCTATTACATTTTCTATGGCTATCCCCAATTCTACATCAGATGTTTGATGACAAGAAGCTCAGCAGTTGCGTGTCTCCACATACAGGAAGCAGTTCTGTGTCCAGTCCAGGAGATCAATTGCCAAAAGAGTGTGTCTTTTTTTAAAGACAGCCTTTGAAGCCACACCCCTTTGACTTTGTCTCCCAAGGCTTTTATTTTGGGGGAAGAAAAAGTCAGTTGCACTGAGACTGAGGTTGGAAGGAAGGAAGAGAAACTAAGCAGAGCAAAGGATCCTGGGGCTTGTAGGTTTACAGAGCACAGGCGAAGGGAGGTGACATACAGCACAGGAAGAGCACAAAATACACCGAAAGTGTCACAGAGAGATAAATTAAGGGATTAGAGAACTTTTATTTTGATTTTTTTGGTTTGTTGGACAACCCAAGCCACAAGGGTTAACTCAACGGAAAATGTGATATGAATGAGCCCAGTGTAGCTCTAGTGCTGGCTGCAGGAATGTACTATAGGCATACATTACCATAGGAGACATTAGCCCCTGGGAACATCCCCATCTATCAAAGAAGCCCCAATCCACCAGGGAATGCCCATTCTGGGGGCATGGTTTGCTTAAAACCCAACCCCTTCTGTCCAGAAGAAATGGGAGGGTTGGCAAGTATGACCCTAGGACTGTGCTGCAGCTAATGCTATAATATATTACAAATATTTCATACATACAGTCTCTTACAAAAGTATGCACACCCCTCACATTTCTGTAGATATAGTATTATACCTTTTCATGGGACAACACTGAGGAGCTGACACTTTGATGCAATGTAAAGTAGTCAGTGTCCGGCTTGTATCACATGGAAGAACTCCCAGCATCAATGTCTATGGGGACAAAAGTGAGGACACCCCTAAGGGCCGCAAAAGTGAGGACACCCCTAAGTGATACAATGTAAAGTAGTCAGTGCCCGGCTTGTATCACAGGGAAGAACTCACAGCATCAATGTCTATGGGGACAAAAGTGAGGACACCCCTAAGTGATACAATGTAAAGTAGTCAGTGCCCGGCTTGTATCACAGGGAAGAACTCACAGCATCAATGTCTATGGGGACAAAAGTGAGGACACCCCTAAGAGACCGCAAAAGTGAGGACACCCCTAAGTGATACAATGTAAAGTAGTCAGTGCCCGGCTTGTATCACAGGGAAGAACTCACAGCATCAATATCTATGGGGACAAAAGTGAGGACACCCCTAAGTGATTGCAATAGTGAGGACACCCCTAAGTGTCCTCAAAAGTGAGGACACCCCTAAGTGATACAAAGTAAAGTAGTCAGTGCACGGCTTGTATCACATGGAAGAACTCCCAGCATCAATATCTATGGGGACAAAAGTGAGGACACCTCTAAGTGATTGCAAAAGTGAGGACACCCCTAAGTGACCGCAAAAGTGAGGACACCCCCTAAGGGATACAATGTAAAGAAGACAGTGCCCGACTTGTGTCACAGGGAAGAACTCCCAGCATCAGTGTCTATGGGGACAAAAGTGAGGACACCCCTAAGAGATTGAAAAAGTGAGGACACCCCTAAATAATACAATGTAAAGTAGTCAGTGCTCAGCTTGTATCACAGGGGAAGAACTCACAGCATCAATGTCTATGGGGACAAAAGTAAGGACACCCCTAAGAGACAACAAAAGTGAGTACACCCCTAAGTGATACAATGTAAAGTAGTCAGTGCCCGGCTTGTATCACAGGGAAAATTTGGTGTCCTCAAAATAACACAGCCATCAATGTCTAAACTGCTGGCAACAAAAGTGAGTACATCTCTAAGCGACAATGGACAAATTGGGCCCAATTTGCCATTTTCCCGGCAAGGTGTTGTGTTACACATTAATGTTACAAGGTCTCTGTTGTGAATGGGGAGAAAATGTGTCAAATTTGGTGTTATCGCTCACACTCTCTCATACTGATCACTGGAAATTCAGCATAGCCCCTGTCTGAAAAAAAAGAATTGTTGCTCTACATAAAGGTGGCCGAGGAAGACACCAACACCCTGAGACTGACCTGCAGCGCAAGGGGACAAGACCATACAGCGGTTTAACAAGACAGGTTCCACTCAGAACAGGCCTCTCCGTGGTCGACAAAAGAAGCTGAGGGAGGGTATGTGCACCGTGTCATATCCATCGATGAGTGCGGCCAGCATTGCTACAGGGGTGGGGGGTCAGCCTCTCAGTGCTCAGATCATACGCCGCACACTGCATCAAATTGGTCTGCATGGTTGTCATCCCAGAAGCCTCTTCTACAGATGATGCACAAGAAAGCCCGCAAACCGTTTGCTGAAGACAAGCAGACTAAGGACACGGATTACTGGAACCATGTCCTGTGTCTGATGAGACCAAGAGAAACTTATTTGGTTCAGATGGTCTCAAAGACAAGTGTGTCTGCCTACAGTCAGGCATGGTGGTGGGAGGGTCATGGTTTGGGGCTGCATGAGTGCTGCTGGCTGTGGGGAGCTACAGTTCATTGAGGGAACATGAATGCCAACATGTCCTGTGACATCCTGAAGCAGAGCATGATCCCCTCCCTTCTGTGCCGCAGGGCAGAATCCAACATAACGACCCCAAACACCTCCTAGACCACCACTGACTTGCTAAAGACAATGTAGGTAAAGATGCTGGACTGGCCAAGCGTCTCCAGACCTAAACCCTCTGGAGCATCTGTGGGGCCTCCTCAAACAGAAGGTGGAGGAGCACAAGGTCTCTACCATCCACCAGCTCCGTCATCATGGAGGAGGGAAGAGGAATCCTGGGGCTGCAGCCTGTGAAGCTCTAGTGACCTCCAGGCCCAAGAGAGTGAAGGCAGCGCTGGAGAATAATGGTGGCCACACAGAATACTGACACTTTGGGCACAATTTGTCCATCTTAACTTAGGGGTGCACTCACTTTGTTGCCAGCAGTTAGACATTGATGCCTGTGTGTTGAGTTATATTGAGGACACAGCAAATTTACACTGTTATACAAGATATGCACTGACTTTACATTCTATCAGTGTCTGATCCTCAGTGCTGTCCCATGAAAATATATCATACAATATTTACAATAATGTGAGGGGTGTCCTGACTTCTGGGAGATGCTGTCTATAATGTGAGGGGTGTCCTGACTTCTGGGAGATGCTGTCTATAATGTGAGGGGTGTCCTGACTTCTGTGAGATACTGTCCACATTGATACAGTGTTTCAGAGTTCTCCATAGTTGCCAACTTTCGAAAATGAAAAAGCAGGAGAATTTAGTGGGCGGACACGCCCATCTTGTTGGTATGCCACGCCCCTTCAAAAAAGCCCCCACCCCCTCCACCCAACTGCATAACGGCTTTGGAAGAAAGCCAGGTAGATGCCCTTATAGCCAGGTAGTAGCCCCCCATAACCAGGTAGTGCCCCTTACAGGCCGGTAGATGCCCACTTGTAGCCAAGTAGATGCCCCCTCTGTAGCCAGGTAGAGCCAAATTTGTAGCAGGTAGATGCCCCCCTTTGTTAGCCAGGTAGGTGCCCCCCATTGTTAGCCAGGTAGGTGCCCCCCATTGTTAGCAAGGTAGGTGCCCCCATTGTTAGCCAGGTAGGTGCCCCCATTGTCAGCCAGGTAGGTGCCCCCATCTGTTTGCCAGGTAGATGCCCCCATTGTTTGCCAGGTAGTGCCCCTCTGTTGCCAGGTAATGCCCCTCTGTTGCCAGGTAGTGCCCCTCTGTTGCCAGGTAGTGCCCCCTTTGTTAGCCAGGTGATGCCCCCATTTGTTAGCCAGGTAGTGCCCCCATCTGTTAGCCAGGTAGTGCCCCCTCTGTTGCCAGGTAGTGTCCCCTCTGTTGCCAGGTAGTGCCCCCATCTGTTAGCCAGGTAGTGCCCCCATCTGTTAGCCAGGTAGTGCCCCCTTTGTTGCCAGGTAGTGCCCCCTCTGTTGCCAGGTAGATGTCCCCTCTGTTGCCAGGTAGTGCCCCCTCTGTTGCCAGGTAGATGTCCCCTCTGTTGCCAGGTAGATGTCCCCTCTGTTGCCAGGTAGTGCCCCCTCTGTTGCCAGGTAGTGTCCCCTCTGTTGCCAGGTAGTGCCCCCATCTGTTAGCCAGGTAGTGCCCCCATCTGTTAGCCAGGTAGTGCCCCCATCTTTGCCAGGTAGTTGTCCCCTCTGTTGCCAGGTAGTGCCCCCTCTGTTGCCAGGTAGTGCCCCCTCTGTTGCCAGGTAGTTGCCCTCTCTGTTAGCCAGGTAGAGCCCCCTAAAGCTAATAAAAATTAAATAATAAAATCCACTTACCTTACCAGGCTCCTGCAGCGCGGCCGCTCCCGACCGATCTCTTCAGCGGCGCAGGGGGAAGTGAGAGCAGCCGCGCGTCACGCCCCTGCAGCCGCGCGTCACTTCCCCCTGCGCCGCTGAACTGTATGTGCGGCGAACACACCGGCGCCGTACATACAGGGAGAGGAGGGAGGAGGGAGCGATCCCTCCTGCCTCCTCCCCGCACAGTGAGACCGCGGGCGGGTGAGCGGCCGCTGCGGCCGCTGCGGCCGCTGCACCCGCCTGTAGGAGCGGTCCCGCGGCGCAAGAGTAGCGCCCCAGCGCTACTCTTGCGCCGCGGTAATTTAAAGGACCCCCGTCGCCTGCAGGCGGCGGGAGGAATGCCAACTCCCCCGGGAGGGCGGGAGGGGACCCCAAATAGCGGGACCCCCCCCGCCAAAAACGGGAGAGTTGGCATGTATGGAGTTCTCCCATAGGATTATAGATACATACTGATGTATTGAAGAAACAATCCAGCCTTGTGGGTTGTGCATATTTGTGCTAGCATCATATATACCCATGAGAGAGGAAATATAATGGTCACAATGGGACCGATCTGGATAGAAGGGATATAACATGCAAAGCAGCTACCACATTACACCTGCCTGAATGGTGGACATTGTATGGTGTATTGATAGAACATGCCATCAAGGTCTGAGAGGTGCAGGTTCCACCTCTGGGATCCGAACCTTTCTCGAGAATGGACCCTGAAAGCTTCCGCTCACAATGAAGAGCTGGTAACACTTCCGACAACTCGAAATTCTGTTCTATGGGAGTTCCCAGTACAGGGGAGCGCTGTGTTCTCCATTCTGTTCTATGGGAGTTCCCAGTACAAGGGAGCGCTGTGTTCTCCATTCTGTTCTATGGGAGTTCCCAGTACAGGGGAGCGCTGTGTTCTCCATTCTGTTCTATGGGAGTTCCCAGTACAGGGGAGCGCTGTGTTCTCCATTCTGTTCTATGGGAGTTCCCAGTACAGGGGAGCGCTGTGTTCTCCATTCTCCTCTATGGGAGTTCCCAATACAGGGGAGCGCTGTGTTCTCCATTCTGTTCTATGGGAGTTCCCAGTACAGGGGAGCGCTGTGTTCTCCATTCTGTTCTATGGGAGTTCCCAGTACAGGGGAGCGCTGTGTTCTCCATTCTCCTCTATGGGAGTTCCCAGTACAGGGGAGCGCTGTGTTCTCCATTCTGTTCTATGCAGGGGCGTTGCTAGGGTCCCAATACATCCGGGGCCCGGGCCCTGTGTTGTGTTTTGCTCAGAAGGGCGGGTTTCACACAGTGTTTTTTACGCCCCATGAACTGTGGCCAGCGCATCCCTCTGAAGCTCCCACTGATATTTATTCTCCCCAGAACAGGTAATCGTTGCTCTCAGTGACAGCTATGAGTTACCATAATGTCGGCCCGTACTTCAGGTGCATTGAAGCGCAATTACCCGTCAAAGTACGGACCAACATTACATCGTGTGATCATACACAGCGTATTTGTGGGGTATAGCTGTGCTGTAATGCGCCTAAAGTGCGCCCCACAAATACGGTAACATCATAGCGGTGAGGGCTATGATTACCTGTTTTCCCTGCACACAGAACCCGCCCGTAAAAATAAGTGACCTGCCGCTTCATTCAGTGGGAAAGTGAAGATGGATGGGAGGTGGCCGGAGCGCTGCTGAAACTACACGCTGGAGAGCACGTACTTCCAAGAGCAGGCGTATAGCGGTGCGCACAGGTCCGTGCCACCATGCGCTGTGTGAACAGACCTTTAGGGCAGTACACCGAGTGTTTTAGAAGTACATACTGTTCAGCGCATATTTCCAGGTACGGGGAGAGGGGTGGGGGGGGGGGGCGGTCCATTCACTTCCACTATCAGTGCTGTAAGTGAAGTCACTTCTCTCCCCTGTTGTACAATATGTGTGTATTGTACACACGGGAGAGATGAGATGTAATTCATAACTCTGTGAGAACTATGAATTACAGTAATTGCGGCGCACATGTCGGGCGTATTGAAGCGCAAATACAGCATGAAATGCGCCCCGCGGTTTACGCAGCGTGAACAGAGCCTTAGTCTGGCTGCAGCAGCTAAAATCATACGTAACCCTGACAAATTATAGGTATAAAAAAATTATATTCAAATATAATTCATCATCAGGTCATAGTTTACATGTCTAGGGGTATGTTCACATGGCGTAATTGCAGTAATCCATAGCTCTCATAGAGAACTATGGATAACACGTCCTCTCCCCACTCGTACAATACGATCGTATTGTATGCATAGGGAGGTAAGTGACATGTCAATGCATGTCTATGGGGCTGGCGGGCTGTTACCCCCCATCCCCGTGCTTCGAGAAGACGTGTTGATCAGCGCGAGCTCCTGAAGCACACAGTGTATTGCAGCACGTTCTGTACACGTCACAATACACCGTGTGAACATAGCCTAACAGACACACAGGCAGGATTATGTTTTACTGATCTGAATGAGGTGATATTGTGGATATGTGTGTGTATACACAAATATACCTACACACACACAGGGCATACACACATACACATACAGGGCATACATACACACACATACAGTGCATACACACATACAGGGCATACACACATACACACACATACAGGGCATACACACACATACAGGGCATACACACACATACAGGGCATACACACACATACAGGGCATACACACACATACAGGGCATACACACACATACAGGGCATACACACACATATGAGCATACACACACATACAGAGCATACACACATACAGTGCATACACACACATATGAGCATACACACACATACAGAGCATACACACACATACAGAGCATACACACACATATGAGCATACACACACATACAGAGCATACACACATACAGTGCATACACACACATATGAGCATACACACACATACAGAGCATACACACATACAGTGCATACACACACATATGAGCATACACACACTTATACACATTTATACATACACTCAGACATCAATACAAACACATACATACACATTTACATACACATACATTCAGTACAGTTCACATTCATGAACATTATTTTGTCTCCCCCTTATTACACTACTTAAAATTATTGTTCGACACTGAGGCTCCTCACTCACTTCTTGCTGGTCTGGTCCCGAGATAAGAGGACAGCAGGGGCGGAGCCTCTCACGGCCGGACAGCCGCTGCTTCCTGACTCCCTTCACAGTGTGAGCAGGCGGCGCCCCCTCCTCCCTCATGAGCTCCTGTCATCCCGGGCAGTCGCCCTCCCCCTCTCTGCCTGCACATAGCTGCTGCTGCTCTGAATTGTATGAGCGTCCAGGGGACGCACACACAGTGGAACAGCTTGTCGGCTCTACAGGTCACAGTAATGACCTGGAAACGGACGTTCTGAGACTCGGGGCACAGGGAGCCTGGTCCAAAGCTTGTGCACCGAACAAAACTACCTAGCGACGCCCCTGGTTCTATGGGAGTTCCCAGTACAGGGGAGTGCTGTGTTCTCCATTCTCCTCTATGGGAGTTCCCAGTACAGGGGAGAACTGTGTTCTCCATTCTGTTCTATGGGAGTTACCAGTACATGGGAGCAATGTGTTCTCCATTCGTTTATGGACTTCCCAGTACAGGGGAACGCTGTGTTCTCCATTCTGTTCTATGGGACTTCCCAGTACAGGGGAGCGCTGTGTTCTCCATTCTGTTCTATGGGACTTCCCAGTACAGGGGAGCGCTGTGTTCTCCATGCTCCTCTATGAGGCTCCCAGTACAAGACAGCGCTGTGTTCTCCATTCTCCTCTATGGGAGTTCCCAGTACAGGGGAGCGCTGTGTTCTCCATTCTATTTTATGGGAGTTCCCAGTACAGGGGAGCGCTGTGTTCTCCATTCTGTTCTATGGGAGTTCCCAGTACAGGGGAGCGCTGTGTTCTCCATTCTGTTCTATGGGAGTTCCCAGTACAGGGGAGCGCTGTGTTCTCCATTCTGTTCTATGGGAGTTCCCAGTACAGGGGAGCGCTGTGTTCTCCATTCTATTCTATGGGAGTTCCCAGTACAGGGGAGCGCTGTGTTCTCCATTCTGTTCTATGGGAGTTCTCAGTACAGGGAATGTTGTGTTATCCATTCTGTTCTATGGGAGTTCCCAGTACAGGGGAGCGCTGTGTTCTCCATTCTATTCTATGGGAGTTCCCAGTACAGGGGAGCGCTGTGTTCTCTCCATTCTGTTCTATGGGAGTTCCCAGTACAGGGGAGCGCTGTGTTCTCCATTCTGTTCTAGGGGAGTTCCCAGTACAGGGGAGCGCTGTGTTCTCCATTCTGTTCTATGGGAGTTCCCAGTACAGAGGAGTAGAATGTTCGGCTGTTTTCAGAACTCCCATAGAACATAATGGAGCATGCGCCACCAGATCTCCGTTCTGAGCAGAGGTTTTTGAGGGCCCTTTCCTCAGATTGGTACAGATCCAAAAGGTGGTACCCGCATCTATTAGGCTTTTGTTGGCACGTCCTATTGATATGCCCCGACAAATCAAGATAAACCCACATATATATCGGGCATAATAATACCATCAAAATGGATTGGTATAGAAACTAATAGAAGACTCCAAAAAACAAAAAACAATTTGCCAAAATAAAAATTTAAATGTATTCATCATATTTAAAACGTACAATAGTTCAACATATTAAAAAGTCAACACCCAAGAAAATTTGACAAGTCCCCGACCACATAAAGTAAAGTATCAATATACTGCATGTATGTATATCAATCAGTGTAGACACAAGCAGGGATACATAGTTCAAGACTCAATGTCTGATAATAATAAATGATGAATAAATAACAATATATACTTAGCCATGTGGCGGTCATAGAAGGTGGTAAGGAACATGGGGGTAGCACCTTCTATGACCCCCACATGGGTAAGTGTACAGAGTTATTTATTCATTATTTATTATTATCAGACATTGAGTCTTGAACTATGTATCCCTGCTTGTGTCTACATTGATTGATATACATACATGCAGTATATTGATACTTTGAGAGACCTGTATGATCGGGTTTTTCACCCCTTTCTGGCATCAAATGCGCCAAAGTGAGCGGCTCCGATGTCTAATGCACCAAATGGATGCGTTAGGCGCATTGTTCGTAAGACTCAACACTTTCTAATGCGCCGACATGAGGGATGTTCTAGGGGCGCCGCACCACACTCGTAATATTAGACACATCTATGAATGTGGTTCGGCAAAACTATGTGCATTACTGCTCGGACAGGCAGACCTATGTCACTGCTCGGACAGGCAGACCTATGTCAGTGTGCTCTGCCTGAGCCTGAGGAGTCGCAGTGGAGATAGATTTGCTGTTAGGGAAAAAAATTTCCAATATTTCTTAACTTCCACCAGTGCAATAATAAAAAGTAATTTCTGATAATTATCAAACTATATATAAATAAATAAATATATATATAACATAAATAATACATAAATAAATTATTTATTTAAATGGAAAAAAATGATCATATAAAATTGATATACAAATCTAGAATATCCCAAAATATAAAAATATCGCCTATAAAATGTAGTTAAATTTAATACAATCTAAAACTAGTTTTACATTAAATAACCAATGATGATGATGTTCAGTTTTTTAATTTTTACTACATTAAATTTGAAATGTATTTTTGCTGCTCTCACCCTTTATTCTACATACAGCGATAGCCGGCACAGCACAGGTCATGCTGGGACCTGTGGTTCACCAAGCAAGATCAGTCCCATAGTTTCTATCACTGACATGCTATTCTAATGACTTTTCTCTTATTTCCAGCCTATCTGTAGCCTTTATACATGTTTGGGGCATTACTAATGCGCCTAAGTTCCATAATGCGCCAAACACACAGGCGATGGGCGGGGACTTTAGACTCCATTTATAATCGCGCAAAAAACACTTTCATACATTCAGGCGCATTATACACTGAAAACCAGACTCGCCAATTCGCTTCGCAGCTCCTTCCTTCATACAGGTCTCCCTGGGTCTTGCACTTTGTATCCCTGCGTGTGTCTACATTGATTGATGTACATATATGCAGTATATTGATACTTTATGTGGTCGGGGACTTGTCTAATTTTCTTGGGTGTTGACTTTTTAATATGTTGTGCTATTGTAGGTTGTTTTTTTTTTTAAATCTGATGAATAAATTTTGAATTTGTATTTTGGTAAATAGTTTTTTGGAGTTTTCAGCACAGGTCACCCCCTTTAATTATTTGTATAGCTTCGGATTTCGGGATCTGGCAATATTTTCCTCTCGCTTGCAGCATAAGAGAGGCATGATAGATGTCAGGAGAGGAGTTTGCAGCAGCTCCCCCTCGGTATCAGAGCCCATATTCCTGTGATCTTCTCGTTGTGGAGAGATGTCGGAGCCGCCGCCGCCGCCGCTCTCGTGTTCAGGGAAATAAACAGATAAATAAGCAATGCGTCTGCTGAGTCTCTGGGTTCATGTCTGAGAATGGATTGTGTTTCCTTCAGCGGTAGCAAGTGGCTGAGACGTTCCCGGCTGGCAGTGCATTATTCATCAGGATGTCAGGAGCACAGCGTGGCCCCCATCACTGCTAACATGCAGATTATTACAGCACACCCAGCGCTCCGGAGCCCCGCAGTGTAACAAAGGCAATGGCGGTCCATACAGTCAACGACAAGATATCGCATCTCCTCGACTACTAGTCCCACAGAAGATACTCCCTGCACTGCAGCCTCAGACCAGATACTCCCTGCACTGCAGTTTCAGGTCAGATATTCCCTGCACTGCAGCCTCAGACCAGATACTCCCTGCACTGCAGCCTAAGGTCAGATATTCCCTGCACTGCAGCCTAAGGTCAGATACTCCCTGCACTGCAGCCTAAGGTCAGATACTCCCTGCACTGCAGCCTCAGACCAGATACTCCCTGCACTGCAGCCTCACATCAGATACTCCCTGCACTGCAGCCTCACATCAGATACTCCCTGCACTGCAGCCTCAGACCAGATACTCCCTGCACTGCAGCCTCAGATCAGATACTCCCTGCACTGCAGCCTCACATCAGATACTCCCTGCACTGCAGCCTAAGGTCAGATATTCCCTGCACCCGCAGCCTCAGACCAGATACTCCCTGCCACTGCGCCTCAGACCAGATACTCCCTGCACTGCAGCCTCACAACAGATACTCCCTGCACTGCAGCCTCACATCAGATACTCCCTGCACTGCAGCCTAAGCTCAGATAGTCCCTGCACTGCAGCCTCAGTTCAGATACTCCCTGCACTGCAGCCTCAGATCAGATACTCCCTGCACTGCAGCCTCACATCAGATACTCCCTGCACTGCAGCCTCACATCAGATACTCCCTGCACTGCACTCTCAGATCAGATACTCCCTGCACTGCAGCCTCAGGTCAGATACTCCCTGCACTGCAGCCTCAGACCAGATACTCCCTGCACTGCAGCCTCACATCAGATACTCCCTGCACTGCAGCCTCAGACCAGATACTCCCTGCACTGCATGCTCTCGCGAACAGTATACTCCCTGTACACTGCATAGTCTCTGATCAGATACTTCCCTGCACTTAGCTGTTTCCGATCAGTACTCCCTGCACGGCAGCCTCGACTAGATTACTCCACTGCACTTGTCACTCTTCAGGATCAGATACTCCTGCACTGCACTCTAGATCAGATACGCCCTGCACTGCCATCTCTCAGATCAGATACTCCCTGCACGCCAGCCTCAGGTGTCGAGATACTACCTGCACAGCAGGCTAATGGTCAGATACTTCCTGCATCTGCAAGCCTCAGACTCAGATACTCCCAGCACATCAGCCTCCGATCAGATTACTCCCTGCATGCACTCTCAGTCAGATACTCCCTGCACTGTATCTCAGATCTGATACTCTGCACTGCACTCTCAGATCAGATTACTCCCTGACACTGGCAGCCTCAAGATCAGAGTGACTCCCTGCTCTTCAGCCTTTCCGATCAGGATACTCCCGCACTGCGCAGCCTAGGTCAGATACCTACTCTGCACATGCACTAAGGTCAGATATTGCCCTGCACTGCAGCCTCAGACCAGATTCTCCCTTGCCTGCAGCTAAGGTCAGATATTCCTGCACTGCAAAGCTAAGGTCAGTTTACTCCCTGCACTGCAGCCTAAGGTCAGATATTCCCTGCACTGCAGCCTCAGACCAGATACTACCTGCATTGCAGCGCCTCAGAATAGATACTCCCTGCACTGCTAGACTCAGACATAGATACTCCATGGCACTGCAGCCTCAGACCGTTGCTCACCTGCACTGCAGCTCTAAGGTCAGATATGCCCTGCACGTGCAGCTTCAGACCTAGATTTACTCCCTGCACTTGGCAGCCTAAGGTCAGATATTCCCTGCCTGCAGCCTCAGTCAGATATTTCCCCTGCCAGCCTGGCAGCCTCCGACCTGATACTATATTCCCTGCACTTCAGCCTAGAACCTGTTATCCCCTGCTGCGCAGCTCAGACAAGATATCACTGCACACCTGCAGCCCTAAGGTCGCAGATTATTCCCTGAGCACATGCAGTTCCCTGTAAGGTCAGATATTCCCTAAGACACTGTGTGCGCCTTATGGTCAGATACTCCCTGCACATGCAGCACTCAGACTAGAAACTCCTGCACTGGCAGCCTCACATCAGATTTCTCCCTGCACCTGCCCTCTCAGATCAGATACTCCCTGCTCTGCAGCGCTCAGGACCAGTATTACTCCCTGCACTGCACAGCCTCAGAGCCGATACTCCCTGCACTGCGCAGCTACATCAGATACTACCTGCACTGCAGCCTCAGATCCAGATACTCCTGGCACTGCAGCTCAGACCAGGCATATCCCTGATCTGCGAGTCTCATGAATCAGATACTCCCGCACTTCAGCCTCCGATCAGATTAATCCCCGCACTGCAAGTCCTCAGACTAGGATACTCCCTGCACTGACACTCTCAGGATCAGATACTCCCTGCATCTGCCACTTCTCAGATCAGTAGGCCCTGCATGCACTCTTCAGATCAGATACTCCAGCGCACTGCAGCCTCAGGTCATGATACACCCTGCATGCCAGGCGCTCAGGTCAGATACTCCCGTGCATGCGAGCCTCAGATCAGACTACTCCCTTTGCACTTCGCCTCCGATCAGAGACTCCCTGCCCAGCTGCACTCTCAGATCAGATACTCCCTGCACTTACTATCAGATTCAGATACTGCCCTGCATGCACTCTCAGATCAGATACTCCCTTGCACTGCAGCTCAGATCAGATAACTCCGACTGAACATCAGACCTATAAGCCCGATCAGATACTCCTGCACGTGCAGGCCTCAGAAGCAATGATAACTACCTGCACTCTGCCTCAGGTACAGATTACCCTTGCCACTGCAGCCTCAGATCAGATATCTCCTCTGCACTGGCGGCCTCAGCATCAGTTACTCTCCCTGCATGACAGCTTCAGAACAGATACTCCCTGCCACTGCAGACCTCACAGTCAGATATCCCTGCACTGCCGAGCCTCACGTCAGATACTCCTCTGCACTGTCAGCCTCAGATCAGATACTCCCTCACTGCAGCCGCTCACATCTGTACCTCCCCTGCACTGCAGCCTTCAGACCAGATACTCCCTGTCACTGCAGCCTCAGAGTCAGAGATTTACTACTGAACTTGCAGCTTCAAGACCCAGATATCTCCATGCACGCAGCCTCAGATCAGATACTCCGTTGCACTGCGAAGCCTCCTAGACCAAGATACTCCCTGCACTGCAGCTCACATTCAGATACTCCCTGCCTGCAGCTTCAGTCAGATAGATAAACTCCTAGCCACTGCAGCCTCACGGTAAGATACTCTCCCTGCACTGCATCCTCACGTAAGATACTCCTCTGAGCAGTCTCAGTATCAGATACTCCCTGCACTGGGCAGGCCTCACGTCAGATACTCCTGCACTGCAGCCTCAGGTCAGATACTCCTGAACTGCAGCCTCGGTCCATGATACTCCCTGCACTGCAGCCTCAGGTAGATAATCCCAGCCTGCACTTCAGTCAGATACTCCCTGCACTGCAGCCTCAGGGTCAGATATACTGCACTTGCGCAGCCTAGGTCAATTACTCCCTGCACTGCAGCTCAGATGTCAGATACTCCCTGACTGCAGGCATCAGATCAGATACTCCCTTGCATGCTAGCTTACAGACAAGATACTCATGCACTGCACGCCTCAGGTCAGATACTCCCTGCGAACTGCAGCTCACGTAGATACTCCCTGCACTGCAGCTTCAGATCAGTTACTCCCTGCAGCTGCAGACATCAATCAGATAATACCTGCACTGTCAGCCTCAGACCAGATACTCCCTGCACGGCAGCAGCCTTCAGATCAGATAACTACACTGCACTGCAGCTGTGCTTCTAGACCAGATCTCCCTAGCACTGCAGCCTCAGATCAGATACCTCCCTGGCACTGCAGCCTCAGACTCCAGATACTCCCTTGCACTGCTAGCCTCTCATCAGATACTCCTGCACTGCAGTCTCAGGTCAGATACTCCCTGCCATGCAGACTCACGTCAGAAACTCCACTGCACTGCAGCCCTCCAGGTCAGAAGATACTCTCTGCACTGCAGCTCAGGTCAGACTACTCCATGCACTGCAGCCTCAGAGTCCAGATACTCCCTGCACTTGCACTATTCAGATCAGCATCTCCCTGCACTGCCTCTCAGTCAGATATCCCTGCACTGCACTCGTAGAGCAGATACTCCCTGCACTGCAGCCTCAGACCAGATACTCCCTGCCATGCACTCTCAGCTCAGATACTCCCTGCACTGCAGCCTCAACAGACCAGATTACTCCCTGCACTGCACTCTCAGACCAGATTTGACTCCTGCACTGCCTCTCAGTAACATGATACTCCCGCACTGCAGCCTCAGGACCCAATACGTCCATGCACTGCACTCTCAGAGCAAGATTATCCCTGCACTGCAGCTGCTGGTCAGATACACCTGCACTGCAGCCTCAGGTCAGATAATTCCCTGCAATTTGCTAGGTCAGATACTAACCTGCCATCTGCAGCTCGATTCAGAGTACTTACCTGCACTGCAGCCTCAGGACCAGTACTCCCTTTGCAACTGCAGCTCAGACCAGATACTCCCTGCACTGCAACGTCTCAGATCATAATACTTCCTGCGCACTGCAGCCTGAGACCAGATACTCCCTGCACTGCACTCTCAGCTACCAGATACTCCCTGCACTGCAACTCTCAAGACAGAACTCCGCCTGCCATGCTAGCCTCAGACCAGAAGATACTCCCTGCTCACTGCACTACTCAGAGCGCAGATACTGTCCCTGCACTGCACTCTCAGTCAAGAGATAACTCCCTGGCACTGTCAGCTCAGGTCAGCTACAACCTGCACTGCAGCCCTCAGTCAGATACTCCCTTGCACTGCCGCCTCGCAGACCAGATAATCCCTGCACTGCAGCCGCTTCAGATCCAGATACTCCCTGCCTGCAGCCTCAGATCAGATACTCCCTGCACTGCTGCCTCAGGTCAGATACTCCGCTGCACTTGCAGCCTTCAGTCGTACTCCCTGACACTGCAGCCTCAGATTAGATGTACTTCCCTGCACTGCAGCCTCAAGCCGAGATACTCCTGCACTGCACATCTCAGTCAGATACTCCCGGCGCTATGCAGCCTCACATCAGAATGCACTCCCTGCGCTGCTAGCCTCCACATCAGATACTCCCTTCGCTTTGCAGCCTGTACATCAGTACTCCCTGCGCGCTTGCAGCTCACATCAGATTAAACCATGCGCTGCAGCCAGACAGGATTACTCCTGCGCTGCAGCCTCACATCAAGATACTCCCTGCGCATGCTAGCCTGCACATCAATATACTCCTGCGTCTGCAGCCCTTCACAGAACAGATACTCCTGCGCTGCAGCCTCAGACCAGATACTCCACTGAGCTTGCAAGCCTCAGGACCAGATGCTCCCTGCGCTGCAGCTCAGGGTCCAGATACTCCCAGCGCTGCTGCCCAGGTCAGTACTCTGCTGCGTCTGCAGAGCCTCAGGTCAGATTAACTCCCTGCGCAAGCGCAGCCTCAGGCAGATACTCCCTGTCGCTGCAGTTCTCACGTCAGATACTCCCTGCGCTGCAGCCTCACATTCAGATTATCAGCTGCGCTGCAGCGCTCAGACCTCAGGATACTCCCTGCGCTGCAGCCTCACATCAGATACTCCCTGCGCTGCAGCCTCAGACCAGATACTCCCTGCGCTGCAGCCTCACATCAGATACTCCCTGCGCTGCAGCTCACATCAGATACTCCCTCGCGCTGCAGCTGTAGACCCAGGAACCTTCCCTGCACTGCAGCCTCAGACCTGCAGATTCACTCCCTGCACTGCATCTCAGACCAGTTACTCCCTGCCTGAAGCCTCTGACAGATTACTCCTGCACATCGCAGTCGCTCCATCAGCATAATCTGCACTGCAGCCTCAGATGTCAGGCTGGGTCATCAGACGTGAAGAGGTGGGGGAGATTATTTATAACCTGTCAGACAAACAAGGACAACTATTACTCACCTATAATCGCTGCACCCATACTGGCTTTCTACTCCAAGTACATTCAGATTAGTGTCACCCTTAAAAGGGAAAATCTGTTCCTGCATTTTTTTTTTAACAAGATTAAAAACCAGACTCATGATCCATAATCTTTTTCTTTTAGCCGTTTTTATTTCTGATTGTAACATCTTATTGTTTCTAGTAGTTGTTAAATGAATTGTGGGTGCGGCTCATCCTTGGGCCTGAGATCGCTTATAACAAGCATTTAGAGAGATTGCTTACAGCAGCTTCATGGACATAGAAGCCTCGTGACCAGGAGCAGACCACATTGACTTCTATAGGAGAGTGTTGTGGGCATGCTCTGTGACCTGGGAAAGAAGTCATTGTGCAGGGAGGGGAGGGGGGAGCCTGTAACATCTCCTATTGTGACTGGAGGATCCTAATGTTGTTATCTATATATTAGGGGTTACTTCAGTGTAATCCTACCTGGACGAGGGAGACTGCGGGGGAAGTGTTCTTAAGAACAGGAGAGTGGGTCAGTCTTATTGTGAATGGTGGAGCCTGTGTATCATCTATGATTATATGGTGATTACCTGTCAGTGTAATTGCTGTGATGAGGAGCTGCGGGGAAGTGATCTCTTTACAGACAAGAGGTGTCAGTCTATAGTGGAATGGTGGATCTGTATTTCTATATATCAGGTGTTACAGTCAGAGTAATCCTGCTATGTGATGAGGGACAGCGGGGATTAAAGTGATCTCTACAGAACAGGATTCATGTTCGGTGTCAGTATATAGTGACGGGTGATCCCTGTATTCTCTATATTATAGTGTTATCTGTCGAGTTTGTTAATCTGCATTTTTGCCACACTTTTTTATGTTATTTAATTTTTTCTATTAATCTCATTGAGGGATTACTATTTTACAGTTTATTTGAGACTTAGTAATGTATTAGCACACTCCTTCTATCCTGTATCGCTAATACATTCATTTGTATATGTCAGCATGACACAGGCTACTGTTGGGGTAACACACAATGTGCCCTAACAACAGGCTTACTGCAAAAACAGTGCATCCCCAGGGCCGACTGTACAGACTTTCCCAAGGCTGCATTGAACACCAAGAAACCAGGCAGAGGAATCCCCTTTGATCATGCCGCAGCAATCACAGGGTTTTTATGAACCCTTCAGGACCTCGAGGGTTTTTTTGCGTTGACTCACGTTCGTTTTTCCCTCCTCGCCTTCTGAAAGCTCGTGAAACAATGTTTTATTTCTTCCACCTACCATAGACACATGAGGGCTTTATATTTGATGGTAACAAGATGGTACTTTCTAATGGTGTTATTCACTGTATACTATAGAATATACTGGGAAACCACAAAAATTCCATGTGGGACACAAATTGTGAAAAAAAAATGTATTTCACCATGTTTCTGGTGTGATTTGACTTTTACGGGTTCAATCTCTTCAGTAGAATTTAATGTGTTATCTGTATTCTTCAGGTTGTTACGCATCGGCAATACCAAACTGTAGGTTGTCGGTATGTTTTGGTACCGTGTGTAAAAAAATTCCAAACGATTTTCTATTTTTGAAATTTGCGCCACGGCGCGCCTTTTTGGGCTTGGAGGGGTGGTGACCAATGACTTTTTTGTACTTAACCATACGGAGTCCGTGAGGGTGGCATTTTTTTTGCGGCGAAGTGTACTTTTTATCGCTAGCAGTTGGAATGCATGCGACTGTGTTTCATTCGATTTTTATTCCATTTTTTGAAACGTATGACGTTTAAAATTACAAAAAACGCAATTTTGGATTTGGAAGTTTTTTTCTTCTATGGATGTTCAGCATACGGAGATAAATGTGTTATGTATTTTTAGATAGGATCGACGTGGCGGATACAAATATGTGTAGAAATTTTTTAATTATTTTTAATGATTTTATTTGTAAAAAATAGGGGAGGAAAGGGGGGGTTGTGATTTGAATTTTCATACTTTTTTTTTTGTTTTTTTTTTTTATACTTTATTTTATTTTTTTTTTTACTGTAACACTTTAGTCCCCCTATAGGCTTAGTGCTTGACCAGCTATGGGAGGCGCGATTGTTAATACAACCTATGCATTTGCATGGGCAATGCATGTGGGGGTTATGTACAAAGTTGGCGAGTTTCCCACTTCTGTCTGCGGACGGAAGTGGGGAGAAACGGCAGGTAAGTGACTGGAGAGCTTCACAAACGGCTTCCCCACCTCCATGCTAACGGTCATCGGATCGGCGCAAGCATGCTGCGCTTATGCCGTATCACTGCACCGTGATCGCCAGTCTTAATTAGACGGCTGCGGACCAATCTTTGCCGCGTGGGTGTATTAACTGGATTGTAAAAACAGCGGCAGCGGGCGGAGCCACCCGCTGGACGCTCTGTTACTGCCTGGGTGTTTTTAGCGCGACACGCCCTGCAAAGGCCCCTGATAGCTGGCCCAGGGACTTGTCTACTCATACGCCAGGGTCGTGAAGGGTTAATGGTGAGGGGTTTTGCAGTCAGATTTTAAGAAATTCACTAGAAATTAGCTAAATTAGCAACATAACGAGCATCACCCATTTAATATCAATGAGAGGGCAGATTAGCAATTTAGTAGTTGCAAAAGCATAAGGCATTAGAGCAACAGGGTCTGCCAAATGTCGGCTCTCTCCAGCTGTTGGGAAAACTACAATCTCCAATCATGCATTTATATAATCTATACCAGTGGGCATGATAGGAGATAGGAGATGTAGTTTCCCAACAGCTGGAGAGCCGACGTTGCAGACCCCTGCGTTAGAGCCACAAACTTCAGTGCAGAAGCTCAGAGCCTGTGATATGTTTAAAAGCCAAAGAACCTGCATTCACTTTGCGCACCAACTTTATCCTTTAGCTGTCTAACGTGTTCCTTGGTTTTCATGATGCTGTTTGTTCACTTGTGGTTTGCAGTCCACTGCAGGATTAAAAATAGAATCCGATGCAGATTCAGTGCTGAAATTACATCAAATTTCACGTCCAAACCAGACGTGTGAAAATCCTAACATAAAAAGAAAAAAAATGGAAATCTGAATGGATTTTTTCTACATTGGTGATTTTTTTTCTTATTGATCAGTTCATAGGCAGCTTCACATGTTGTCCTGCAGTCATGTGTTTTTTTTTCAAATGTTTTTTGTGCAAAAATTGCAGTGGCTGGATGTTAGCTGGAAATCAGTAGGCAAATATAAAACCCGCTACAGATACTGTTTTGTTCTTTGCAGCTTTTATGGTTCAGTAGCATTTTTTCAGCACTAATTTTTCAGGCCATTTGTAGCATCCTTTTCTGCCCTGTGTCCATCAGGTGTTAAATTTTGTTTTCTCCATTTTTTTATGCATTTTTTCCACATTGCAAATCATCTGCTGGATTGGGGAGAAACCTACAACAAAAGAAAAAAAAATATCAAAAACGTGTACAATACATCCTATTTTTGCAAAAAAAAAATGCTACAAAAACTACAAGAAAAATGCAGAAAGCCTTAAAAAAAACAGTTTTTTCAGACTTTTTTTTTTAAAAAAAACTCTGCAGCGGACTGATCTTAGTGGAAGTCAAT
Source organism: Phyllomedusa bahiana (assembly GCA_025379985.1). Taxonomy (NCBI): domain Eukaryota; kingdom Metazoa; phylum Chordata; class Amphibia; order Anura; family Hylidae; genus Phyllomedusa; species Phyllomedusa bahiana. Next base: position 50,022 of record JAODAL010029245.1, read on the forward strand.
AGGCAAATATAAAACGCGCTACTTTTTTTTTTCTTTGCAGTGGTTTTGTTTTCTCCATTTCAGGCACATTTTTTTGGGTCAGTAGCAGTTTTTCAAAACTCAACGTGTTGTAAATGTACATTTTTTTCTTTGTAGTGTTTTTTTTTTATCAAATTATGGTACGTTTTTTTGGAGGTCAGTAGCAGTTTGCTGTAAATGTGACGTTTTTTTCGAGCCATTTGTAGTGTCTTTCGCCCATAGTCCTCTTTGGGTTTTTTTCTGTACTTAAAACATGCCTGTGTGCATGGGTGTTGCTTTGTTTTGTTTTTTTTTTCGTTTTTTACCTTAATTTTTTTAAAGTTACAAATAAGGTGATTGATTGCATGATTTGTGAAGGGGGAAAAAGAAGCCACTTAAGAAAATGCATCCAAAACATACGTTCCAATACCCACTTTTTTGCAAAAGAATGCTACAGAAACTGCATAAAAAACACATAAAACCCCCCCAAAAAACGCAATGCAGAAGTATGCATAGGACCCTATCTGCCTGAGGTTTCAGCCCATAGACCGTGCACGGTTCCAGCTTGGCGTCTCATTCTCATGCCGATGCCGTCCTCTCCTACAGGGCTAGATGTTCATTACAATGCACCAGTAATTGTAGCATGCATATTTTATTAGTGGAGTAATCCAATAAAGAAGGGATCACACAGCTACGATTCCTGTCTCTCCAGATGGTACAAAGCCCGGTGGAGTCACCATGCACCCTCTCACTGCTGCTGCCTACACACCTCCTATAAAACCGCCATACGGTTAGATAATATACAGCTGATCATAGAGGTACAGGCCTCCTCTGGGAGCTCGCATTTTTCTTCTCTTCTATTCAGAACATGTTTTTCATATTAGGAACCCTTTGCATTGATCCACATTGCAATGGGGTGTCAAACTCAGCTGAGGGTCACATTAACATTATGGTCGCCATCAGAGGGCCGTGAGTAACTGTCGGACTGTATACAGTACATATAACTACTCCTTAACCGTTTAAAGGGACTTTCCATCACTACAATGATTGGCTTTTAACATGTAGGGAAAGCAGAAATGAAGACAGACTACATTACCAAATACATTGCTGTTCCGATTTTGCTTTGTTGAGAAGATAAAGAAGATCTATAACTAGTGTACACAAGGTTCTGTTACCAACCACCTCCCTCTGCTCTTTTTCTTATCTGATTGCTCCAAGCTGTTGTCCAACCATGGTGAGTCACTACCTGATCTGTAGCACAGGAGCTTGTATATCTAAGCTATTGATAAACTTAAACCCTAAGAGCTCTATAACGTTGTGCACTACAGTTTATAAACCTAGAGCACTCATGTCACCTTAACAGCTAGGAATAGCAGAGCTGATATGCCAAGCACTGCTACAGAACCACCCACAGACTGAACAGGAAGTGGGAGTCTGAAGTTGTAGAACTGCCCTACAGAGTATCCAAGGGTGAGACATGGTCAGAACAGGCCTACACAATATCCAAGGGTCGAACATGGAGAGAACTGGCCTAAAGAGTATCCAGGATTTGAACATGGTGAGAAATGGTCCACAGAGTATCCTGGGGTTGGATATGGTGAGAACTGGCCTACAGAGTATCCAAGGGTAAGACATGACGAGAACTGGCCTACAGAAAATTCAAGATCGACATGCGACAACTGGGCCTACAGCAAATCCAAAAAGGATCGGACATGGCGACAACTGGCCTACAGCATATCCAAGGGTCGGACATGGTGAGAACTGGCCTACAGAGTATCCAAGGGTCGGACATGGTGAGAACTGGCCTACAGAGTATCCAAGGATCGGACATGGCGACAACTGGCCTACAGGTATTTCCAAGGGTCGGACATGGGGAGAACTGACCTACAAGTATCCAAGGTCGGACATGGGAGAAAAGGGCCACTT
>JAODAL010029246.1:0-51944 GCA_025379985.1 Phyllomedusa bahiana
ACCGGCCATTTTAAAATTAAATTTTCTTGGAGACCGTCCACACACGGGTGGGGAGCTGTGCGCTCCGCAACGAGCCGAGCGCTGGTGGGTACAAAACCTTGTGCCAGCAAGGTGGTTGCAAAAAGGGCGAAAATATCTGGCCCCCCTTTAAGATCGGTGGGGCTGGAGCACATCCCTTGCCCGGGCACATGTCATAAACCCTTGTACCCAAAAAATTTAAAAAGCGTACCCGGTTCTGCCTGCTGGGGGAAGGCTCGGGGGCTGAGCCACATTCCGCCGTTCGCCCCCGTTTCGCCCGCCTGGCTGCTTTCAGCGTCATCTCGGCCCTTTCCCGTCAACCGTTCATTGTTGACGTGGCAACACGCGGAAATTTCCCCACCCCCCACTGCTCCAGCGATTGTGGCGCACGCAAAATGGCCCCATTTTAACGCAGAAACGAAGGAACAATGGCCTGAAAAGCAGGGGTGCGGACCTCGGGTTTACCACCGGAGTGGAGGAGGTAAAAGAGCCTGCACCATCCTTACCATTTTGAAGAAGCCACCAAAATTTTCAGTGCGGACAATGCCCTTGTCAGCATGAAATTGTGGGGGATCTTAGTTCGGGAGCGATCTTTGGACACTCTAAAAATCAGGCCCCGCCAGCGACGAAGGGGGGAACGGACACGATGCGGCCCCACGGAGCCTTTCCTCCGTAAAAATCCACAAGGGCCCGCAGTTTCTCAATTTTATCGGTCTTCATTGGGCAAGGGTTGGGGGTCCAGGGTTTTGTCAAGGCGGCGCACAGCTCTCATTCATCATCTGAGGCAAGTCAGGGCTGTGTTGAAGCTGGCGGAGGAAGCGGGGGAGGAAGAGGAGGGGTTTTCCCTAGACACCGACGTTACCGACGTCCCTGCCTTGGAAAGAGGTTGGCGCGAATTTTTGAGGCGGGAGGAAATATAAGATCGATTGCTAGTGCCCCTCGCCCAAGGGCTTGGGAAATAAAGGGCCCCCTCTCTCACTGAGTCTTGGTGCTCATTTCCCTCCAACATGTCCCGCTTTAAAGATTAAAATAACGACAAATACTGGTCACCCTCCGGACCCCCGGGGTACAAAACAAAAAAGCATTTCCTACCCCCCAAAATAGAGAGTAAAATCCCGGAAATGGGACCTTGCTGTTTGACAACTGGAGACATCTGTTGCTTTTCCTTCACGTTCTTAAAATTTTACGGGGAACAACATAGTGAACGTGACAGCATAGAGTGCAAAGTTTAAGGCGTACGGCAGCAGGCACAGCAAAAGGTGGGGGCAGAAGCCTAATGGGTGACCTCTGGAAATTTTATTTACCACCTACCAACGATTCAATGCAGGCACCATACACTTAAGATCAGTGCCGACTATTTGCTCTCAAACCCCGATTTTTTTTGTTATGTGTTCCGGACCCAATAACTTCTGGGTATCCAAAAGGGGACGAATGGCCCGAGCCGCTTGCCAGCCATAGAGATTTTGTCCTGCCCACAGCCAGCGTCATACGAGGGGACCTCAGACAGCGGTGGAATCATTACAGAAAAAGCTTTGGGTTTTCCCACAAATAATTGGATCGTTTGATTTCAAAGATAAAATCGGGCGGGATCTCTGTAGTTGTGGCCCCCAATTGCCGGGGTCAAATTAGTTGCCGGCCCTACTTCACTTTCCCTCTTCAAAAAAAATGGTCCTCTTGAAACTTTTTTTAAAAATTATATTTCTTACTGCAATTTTTTTCTCATTTCCCCCAAACAGTTCATTTTGGGGTTTTTTGCTGTGGGGAGGTAAAAACAGCAATTTCATGACAACACCGATTCCATTTACTCTCTTTATCTTTGAAGTTATCGCATTGTCGGGGTTTTGGGGGTCATGTTGTTTTGGGATACAGCTAAAATTATGGTCCTTTTGGGAACAGAAAGGGTTTCTAAGTGGTTTTTCCCCATCAAAAATTTTTAAATAGTGGTGAAAGTCTTTTTTATAATTTTTTGTGTCATGTTGTGTGGATACAGCTAAAAATCTGGTCCTTGGAACAAAATTGGCTTCTAATGGATTTCTCCCTCACAATTTTTCAGTGGCTGAGAAGTCATTTTTATAATTTTTTGGGTCCATGCTGGTTGAAATGCAGCTATCAGGTCCTATTCAAAAAAAATTTGTTTCTAACAGACATTTTTTCTTCACAATTGTCAAAAGTGGTCATGGGTCTTTTTTTAAATTTTGGGGGGCATTTTGCTGTAAAACAGCTAGACTACAGGTCCTATTGTAAAAAATGGGGTTTTCTAACAACATTTGTTCTTCACAATTGTCAAAGGGGCTAAGGGGTGGGTGCTGTCAAAACAGAATAAGTGGGAACTGTTAAGGGACACATATTGAAAAATGACTTTTTTTTGCAAGATCTTAAAATAGCTACAATCCCTGATTGAAAAAAACCCTTTTAATAAAATTTAAAAAAAAAAGAGAAACAAAGACATGGGGGGATTCCATCCTATTTTAAAAATTTTTTTCCCTAAAATTTTAAACTACAAAAAAACTTGCATGTACAAAATAGCCGGAAAAAAAATTCCCCCTAAATTGTACAAGGGAGGTACAGGGAAAACTTGACCAATTTGTTATTCAGAGCAGGGGAAGGAGCAAGGGACAGAAAAACAAAGTACAGGACAATTTCCCCCCCCAGCACGTTGAGTAAAATGAGAAAAATAATGCCAAGAAAAAAAAGGGATTGGGTGGAACAGGAGCGTTAACCCCATATTTCCCAATAAGCTCAATTGGGCCCACTATACGGGGGGCAAGCGCTACCAGGGCTTTACTGTGTACGAGGGAAAGGGTAGGGTCTTACCTCCACTTTCCCACTCTCCAGCACGACTGTTTTCGTTTCTGCATCATAAAATTTTTACCGTTTAAAGATACGGGGCCACCCGAGCTCTCACGGCACCACTGTAACTCCGGGCCCTGGGAGCTGAACCCTGCGTGTTAATAGATGACAGACGCTAGCCCGGGGTCTCACCGCCCCCCTGTAAGTCTGGGCCCCGGGGGTTTTGGGCCCCGTTTAACAGATGGTATGGGGCACTGGCTCTCACCGTTTGGGGGAAACAGGGGAAAACTTAAAAAATTTTGCAAAAAATCAGATTTTGAAAAAGTGATTTCTGTGAGGTTAGTAGTGTCAAAAAGGGCTCCAGGGGTGGGCCAAAATTGCAAATTTGAGGAAAATTTTCTGGGCTTGAGTCACTATGGGGGGCGCACATTGATCTCCGGGGTGCCGTCCCTAACACTAAGAAGGGTTTGGAGGAAAAATTAAACCATTGAATTGATTTGGCTGAAACATCTCAGAAGCCAGAGGGCAAAAATTTCTCAACTAAAGTTTTTTGGGATGATTAGGCATTTTTATTACTTATGGGGTGGTGGATGAATTAACACATCTACAGTGTAAAAAATACCCTTTAAAATGCAGGGAGGGTGTATTTGTATGTTATCAAAACTTGAAAAAAAAGGAAAAAGATAATAAAGAAAAAAAAATAAACTTCCCTAAATAAATTCTGCAAACAAAATTTTTTACCAAAAAAAAAAAAAACAAATGACAGCACTGAAAAAATAGATTGCCCCTTGGTTTTGTGGGGCAAAAGGTTTAGGATCCCTTTCTGGGTACAGGACAGATTATCAAGTCCGGAAAACTAAAATGGTGGTTGAAAACTCCTTTTTCCCGGGACTTTTTAAATCTGGGGGTCATAGGTTTGGGGGGTCATGCTGTGACTCAGGACAGGGATAGTCCAAAAGTCCTGGGGGGCTAAAAAGGTGGTTCAAAACCCTTTTTTCCCTATTTTAATCTGTGGGTCAACAGGTTTGATGGTCATACTGTGGTCCAGGACGCATAGCAATTTCCAGTTAACTAAAATGGGGGTTAAGACTCCTATTTTCCAGCACTTTTTAAAACTGGGGTCGAAGGTTTAATGGCTACTGTGGGGACAGAAAGGTATAGTCTATTCTAGTTCAATAAAATGGTGGTTTAAAGACTCCTTTTTTCCGGCACTTTTTTAAACTGTGGGTCGAAGGTTTGATGGTCATACGTGGTCTAGGGCAGGCATAGTCAATTTTTCCATTCAACTAAAATGGGGGTTGAGAGACTCCTATTTCCGCACTTTTTAATTTGGGTCAGACAGGTTGGGGCTCATCTGGGCCCCGGACCGGTATAGTCAATGTCCAGTGAAACTAAAATGGGGGTTGAAAGAACCCCTTTTCCCAGCACTTTTTAACTGTGGGGGAAAAAGGTTTAAAGGTCTTTGCAGTACAGGGGCAGATATAGTCAATGTCCAGTGAAACTAAAATGGTGGTTGAAAGACTCCTTTTTCCCCGGGACTTTTTAAATCTGGGGGGGATGCGGTTTGGGGGGCTCATGGTGGCCCAGGGCAGGGCAGTAATTCCAGTGAAACTAAAATGGGGTTCAAAGACTCCCTTTTTTCCGGCACTTTTTTTAAACTTGGGTCAACAGGTTTGATGGGCATACTTTGGTCCCCGGACACATAGTAATGTCCGTTCAAAAAAAAGGGGTTTAAGACTCCTATTTCGGGGATTTTTAACTTGGGTCAACAGGTTTGGGGCTATGTTTTGGGGCCCAAGACAGGTATATCAATGCCAGTGAAACAAAAAAGGTGATTCAAGACTTTTTTTCCCACACTTTTTAAATTGTGGGCCAACGGTTTTAATGGTTATTTTGCGGGAAAGGACAAATAGTCAATGTCAAGTAAACTAAAATGGTGGTTGAAAGACTCCCTTTTTTCCGGCACTTTTTAAATCTGGGGGGCAGCAGGTTTGGGGCTCATGCGCGTTCCTGGACAGGGATTTCAAGTCCATTTCAAGTAAAAATGGTTCAAAAACATACGCCTTCTGCACTTTTTTAAATTTTTGGGAGCAGGTTTTTAAGGGTTTTTGCGTGGTACAAGACAGGGGGTAGTAAATGGTCTGTGATTTTTTTTCTGTGGGGTTTTTTTAACCTAAGTGTGTTGCCTAAGATGTTCACTTTTCCCTTTGACTGTTTGGTGTTAATTCCAGCTTCTCCAGCCCTGTTTGGGTGTAAGAAAAGGTGTTGTTGCTTCCCCTAGACTTTAATGGTGATCGGCGTAATCTATTATCGACTATCGGATATCGACTTGAAATCGTCGGCGATAATAAAACATTATCCTCTATTGTGTTAATTACTTTACACAGTTTAGTATCATTAGAAAATATTGATATTCTACTGTGAAATCCTTCTGTAAGGTCATTAATAAATATACTAAAAACAAAAGGGCCCAATACTCACCCCTGTGTTATCCCACTGGTAACAGGGATCCAGTATAATTATGTACCATTTATCACCACCCTTTGTTTTCTATCACTGACCCAGTTACTTACCCACTTGCAAATATTTTCCAACTGTCCAAGCATTCTCATGTTACTTACCAACCTTTTATGTGGTACAGTATCAAATATTTTTGAAAAATCCAGATATATTACATCTAATGCCTCACCTCGATCCAGTCTGGAACTTACCTCCTCATAAAAGCTGATGAGATTACTTTGACAGGACCAATCCGTCACAAGCTCATGATGGAACAGAGTTATAATGTTAGGGACTCTAGTATCTACAGGAACAGACAGACCATGCACACTAGTGCTAATTCCCTTAAGACTGTCCCTGCCTGCTTGCTGACCCAACTCTAAGCGGTCAGCAAAAACTGGGCGGCAGTCTCTACTAGAGATGAGCAATTGCTTAAAAAAATCAAGATCTAGTCGATTATCGATTTTGAAGAAAATCATTTTGATTATCGATTCGATCTCAGTTTAATCATTGATTCCCATTAATGGGAGAAGATGAACAGGTTAATTTTAATACCGAAACAGGTAAGGAGAAGCTGGAATTACCATCCATAACAGTAAACTGGATACGCAGTACAACTTAGTGAAGACAATTTGGCTCTAAGAGTAAAAGAAAAAAATTCACAGGCTAAAATAATTCATTCCTTTCAATGGCTAACTGAAAAGATGAGGACAGCATAGCTATAGCAGGTACAGTTGTAGCAGCTATTACGGAGCCCCTTTGATACATAAGACGACACCGGTATTGGAAATGGCACATGGTAACTGGCAAGAGACTCCTATCACTTTTTTCACCAGGGCCCAAGAACATGTCGTATATGTGGTGACAGCAAGAACATCCTAACGGGTAACATGGAGGTTCAGCTGGCAGGGCCATAGTTATAGGGGGTGCAGTGGTAGCCAGGGCTGCCGTCAGTCATCTATTAACTGTTTCAGGGCCCCATGCTGCTCAATCAAATGGGGTCCCCATCCATTACTTGTTCCTATTTTTAACATATCACTGGGCCCCTTTTTGATTAGCGCCCCTGACAGGAGTACTGCCCTATTAACACCCCTGGAACCTCTTTTACGAACGCTGGAAGTGTGAGCTAAGACCTTGAGCCTTCCTCAGGAGACAGTCAAGACCCAGGTAGCGCTTGAGAAATTTCTGCCAATACGAGAGCACTTGCCCCTCCATATAAAATTCGAAAAAGCCTTACATAACACCATAACATTATTATTATTATTATTATTATTATTATTATTTATTTTAGAGCGCCCTTGGTTCCAGGCGGGTACATTTGGGTTGCATAAATTTAAATTTTTAAAATAGGGAAAAAAAAAAGTACAAAAAATGATGAATAATAACTAACAATAGGGACAGAAGGAGAGAGGTTTGCCCTGAGGGCTTACAGTCTAAAAAAGGAAAGGGGGGGAGAGGACAAAGGTGAGGGGGCCCCGACTTTTTTTTTGGGGGTGGGGTTTTGTAGAAATGGGTTTTTTTTTTGGTTTTTAGACCCTTCCCGAAAAAGATGGTTTTTCAGGTTGCCTTTTTTTGGGGTTGGGGGAGGGGTGGGGAAAAGGGGCTGATGTGTTTGGGGGAGTGAGTTCCCAAAAGGTTGTTGAGAAAACATTGGAAAAGTCTTGGAGGGCAGTTTGCGAAAAGATTTTAAAAAGAGGAGAGCAGAGAAAAAAGGTCCTGGGGAAAAGAGGGGCGGAAAAAGGGGGTTGCCCTTTTGAAGGAGGGGAAAATTTTAGATTAGGGCAGGATGTATGTAGGGGGAGGTTATGGAGAGCTTGTAGGTCCCAAAGGGTTTCTAACTTGAAAATTGATTCGCTGGGCAATGAGAAACCCGTGAACGGATTGGGGAGGGGGGGGAAGAGGCAGAGGAGTAGCGGGGAAAAAAGGTTTTTATCAGGAAAAAAACCAAGGGCAGGGGAAAGGGTTAAGGGGTGGATTGGAGGGGAAACTTTTTAGGGTTTGCCCCTTGAATGGGAAAGGGCCCAAAAAGGGAAGGGTGGTTTTGGGAGTTTGTCTAGAAAAAGGGATGCGTGGGCGTGGACAAGCATTTTGTGCTTTTTTAAGGGTTAAAGGGAAAGAGCGGCCGAAGAGGTGGGGGGTTTTGAAGTGAGGTTTTTTAAGGAAAGATTGGGGGTCAAAAAGGGTTTTCCAAAAGGGAGTGACTTGAAACTGGGGGAGAGAGTGAGCCAAACTGTTTATAGAGAGATTTTTAGGGGGTAGGGATAGAGTGGGATGGTGGGAAGAGATGATTTAATTTCCCGTTTTCTCCACTTTTTTGGGTTTCCCGGAGACGGGAGGGGGGCCTCCTTAAAAAAATTTAAACAATAGAGTTGAGCGATTATTTTTTAAAAAATTGACCAAAAATTTTAAATTTGGGGAAAGGGTTTTAGGTTATTTCCGGAAAATTTTTCCCATCAAGCGATAATTTGAGTGAAAAATCTGCAAAATAATCTATTTTAAAATCGCGCCTTTTTTGTCGCTTCCTTTGGGGCATTTTGGCGGGGCCCGCAAAAACCTTTTAGGGAAAAAAATTTGAGCAGGGTGAGGGGGGTTATTACTTTTGAGTGTGAGGTTTTGGGGGTTTATTGGGTTGGGAAAAAAACACATGGGCCCCGTTTTTTAAAGAAAAACAAACCCTTCCCTGTTCAGCATTTAGGGGTGTGTCTGTGTTCATAAAAGGGGGAGTTGGGTTTGCTTTCTCCCGAATAAAAGCTTCAGGGGAAGGGGGCCCCCGGAAAAACGGGGCCCCCGAAAAAAGAGAAACTATGCTTTTTGCTGTGAACTTTAGAAAAATGGTAGAATTAGGGAATTTTTTAGTTTTTAGTTAGGGTTTGGCCTTGGTTGGGGGGTTTGAAAAAAAAGCATTTTGCGCGTTTGTAGAAACCAAAAAGGGGGGGGGGGGGGGGGGCGGAAAGGAATTTGGAAAGGGAAGGGGGGTTTTGAAAGGAAGGGGGGCTTATTTTGTAGGTTTTCCCCCGGGGTGCTTTGAATCTGGTTTTAAAAGGTTTTTTTTACCCGTTTTTTGGGGCCGTTTTTGGTTTAAAATAGGGGGAAATTGTTTTTTGGGGCGTTTTACTTAAAATTTTCCTTTCAAAAAATTTGATAGTAATTGTGTTGTTTTCATTTGGTGCAAAAAAACCACCTATTATTTTCCGTACAAAATTTAAATTACGTTTTTTTCACTTTGGGAGCCCCCCGGGGGCCCCCGTTTTTTTCCCCAAAGAAAAACCCCCCTTTGTACTTAAATAAGAAATTTACAAGGAAAAAAATTTTCTAGTCACCGCGGTGTATTTTATGGTGCAAAAAAAAAACCCTTTATTATAAATACCCCTTAAAATTTAAAACCTTTAAAAAAAAGGGGTTTTTTTTACTTGGCGCAGGCCAAAAATTTTTTTGAAAAAACCAATTTGTACTTTTATTACCATAAAAGAAATTTTTTAGTAATTGGGTGTTGGGTTTTTTAATTTTGGTGCAAAAAAACCCCTTTTATTTCCCGTAAACAATTTAAATTTTCGTGTTTTTCACTTTGGCGCAGCCCGGGTTTTGTTCAAAAAAAACCCCGTTTTTACTAACAAAATTTGGCTTACAGAACTTTTTAGTCACCGCAAATGTATTTCATAGGTGCAAAAAAAAAAAAACCACCTTTTATTATCCGTAAAAAAAACATTTTTTAAATGGTGTTTATTTTTTCTTTGGTTTCAGCCCAGTTTTGTTAATTTTAGCCCCTCCTTTTTTTACTTAAAATTTTAAAACAGAAATTTTGTTTTGTTTTTCTGTTGGGTATTTCAAAATTTGGGGCAAAAAACCAACCCCTTTTGTTATCGGTTTTTTAAAATTTGTAATTGCTGTATTGTACGTGGGCATCCCTAGTTTTTTTTCAAATAGCCCCGTTGTACTTTTTAGCAACTGGGTTTTCGTTTGGGCTTGGGTGCAAAAAAAAGCAATTTCTCATTTCCCCCTTTTTTTTTAAAACTTTTGAATAGTTTTATTTGCACTCGTTTTTAAAACTCAGTTTGGCGCAAATTAGGCACTTTTTTTGATAAATTTTTTTTGAAAAATTAAACAATTTTTGGGTTTCTGGGAAGTTGTTTAAAACCCCGGGACTGGGAAAAGGAAAAAACACTGTTTTATTTTTTTTCTTACGGTTCTTCCACCCCCAGAAGCCATTTCACAGGTATCGCTGAAACATTTTCAGTTTTTAAACCTAGTTGGTTGTAGGAAAATTAGAGGATTTAAGGGAAAAGCTGTTTATTTTTCCGTTTTTTTAATAAAAAGGACTGGGCAAAATTCTTTTTTCCATTTTTCTTTTTTTTTTTTAAATTTTTATCTTTTTTTTTTTTTTGAACATGGCGCCCAAATGCGGGTGGTAAAGCGAGCAAAAAAGGGGGTGGGGGGGGACATGGGGGTAGAGGGGGACGAGAGAAAAGGTTTTGTCCCTTTCCAATTGGGGGGCGACAAACCCCGCATAAGGGCCCGCGGGGTCGAAACCGGGGAAATTTTCAGGACCCATCCCGGCCCTGTCCAAACGCTGGGTTTAGGGGCCAAAGTGGGAAACTCCCGTAACGGAAAAAAGCGTCCATTTTGGTTTTTTAAAAAATCTGCAAACCAGGCCCCGTTTACCTCCCGTCCATTTTTTTGGAAGACCTCTTTGATGACCCAAAAAGGGTTGGGGGTTTAGGGAAGGGAAATTTTTTAAAAAATCAAGGGGGCCCAAAAAAGGATTATTTGGGATGCTCTGAAAGCCCAGCCAAATGATGCCCCCCCCTCCCAGGGGGGGAAGGGAAAGGGAAAAAGGCCGGGTAAAAACGGGGCAAAAAAAACCGGGGGCGGTTTGGGCAAAACCGGCCCCCTTTTGCAAATGCATTCCCTTTTTCTTTTTGCCCCGTAGCCTTTTGGATTTTTCGGGGAAAAGCCAAAAGGAACCGGGGGGGGGGGGGGGGCCCAGTAAAATGTGGGTTTATGAGGAAAAATGGGCGACTTTTCCCTAATCCAACGTGGTCTTTTTCAGCAAATTTGCTTGCGAGGGGCTTTCAAAAAAATGGAAAGAGGAAAGGAAAAGGGGACCCGATTTTGGGGGTTTTTTTTTTGTATTATGGGTCCCGCCCCAAAAGGGGGAGGGGGGGGGGGGTTTTACAAAAAAGTCCCTGAGATGATTCCGCCAAAAACCCAAAAGAAAAAAGCCCGGAAAAAAAGGGGTTCCCCCGCATATCGCCGTTTTTTTTTTTTTAAAATTTTTGGTTTTTTTTTAAAAAAACCCGGACCTCTCAAGCATGGGCTTTTTCGAGCCCGCCTTGATTTCACCCCCCAGTGAGGGCATTTTGCCGTCCCTTTTCCGTTTAAAAGCCCTTTAGTTGAGGGAAAGGGAAACTTTAGGGGTTTTAAAAACCCCCACCCCAAAATGTTTTTAGTCACCCTTTCGAGAATGCATTGGGTTGAAATGGAGGCAACAAAATAAAGGGCCAAAAAAGGCCCCAACCATTCGGGTTGCCCGAGGGGGGTTTTTCAAAAACTTTTTTTTAAACCCCCGTTCTCTTCCTCCCCTGTCCGCCAACCCCCAAGCGTTCCTTTAGCTGCCCATGTCTCTCAGGTCAAAAAGATCGGGATCGCCCCTTCCGCCTTTCGCTCCCCTTTTCGCCCGAGGGAAACCCTTTTTTCCAAAACTTCCCCCAAAAAAACCCCAAAAAATGACCCCATTCTCCTTCCACCAGTTTCCCACACATTCACGCCGAACAAACAGCCCCACCAGGTTTTGCAGCCAGCCCTTCTTTCTTCCAAAGGGGGTTTGGGGGCAGGGAAAAAAACCTTTTTAACCCCAAAAACCCAAATTCCCAAAACTTCCCCAAAAAACCTGAAGGGCGGCATTTGCCCGGGCTTTTTTGGAACCCTTGGGAATGTTGCCTTTCCGTCTGGTGGACCCCAAAGGGGGGTTCCGCCCCAAATAATTTTGGGCCCCCGCCTTCCCCCAAAAATTAGATGATGAGCAGGCATTTCCCTTTTCCAGAAAAAACTGAAAAAATTTTAAGTGCGTTGTTATGCATTTTAAAGTGTCTGGAAAAGGAATCCATCTGACCAACCCCGGAAAACCCCTGGAATTTTGTCAGCCCCCGGCCAAGGGCCGTATATTTCCCGTGAAAGGTTCACTGGGGGAGCTTGGTGGGTACTCTGGGGGGGTTTTCCGGTGAATCTAAAGGGTCCCGGGGAAAGCTCTTTTTTTTTAAAAAAAAAGAGGGATGGTTTCAAGGGGGTTTTTACCCCAAGGGGCCTTTTGGGGGGGCCCTCAGTGCCCCGAGAAAACCCGGCTGTGTTTTAAAAAATTAAAACTGTCTTGGGGGACCCCTCCCCCCAACCCGGTTTAGGAGCTCTGGACAATTTCCGCAAAAGAAAGGACAAGGGGGAACGGGGAATTTTTGGGTTTTACAAGAACTTTGGGGGGCCCGGCCCGGTGTTTTGTTGGGGAAAAATGGTCGAAATTTTTATGGCCCCCTTAAGATCGGTTTGGTGGAACAATTCCCCCTTTCCTTGGGCAAGTCATGAACCCCTTTTCGTTCCCCGAAAAAAATTTTAAAACGTACCCGGGTTATGGACCCGCCTGGCCCCTTGGGGGGAAGGCCCCCGAGGTCTGGGGTTCGGCCAAAATTCCGGCCATTCGCACCCCGTTTTGTCCCCCTGGGTGGGGAAGTTGCAGCTTTTTAGCTCGTCCTTTCCCCCCCAAAACCCTTTTAATTTTTTGAAAAATTTGGGAACACGGGGGGAATTCCCCCCTCCAAAATTTCACCCCGGTTTGTTGGCCAAGCCCCGGCAAAAAAATGGGCCAAATTTTCCAAAGCAAATTAAAGAAAGTGACAATGGCCCTGAAAACTAGCAGCGGGGTTTTTGGAAATCTAGGGTGTTGAAAGGGGCCCCGAGAAAAATTGGGAGGCAGGTGGAAAAAAGTCCTTTTGCACCATCCCTTTTAGTTTTTAAAAAAGCCACCAATTTTCCCGCAAAGACCCTTGTTTGGGGGTCTTAGTTCTGGGAACCCATCGTTGGACAAAAATTTTTTTTAAAAAACATCAGATCCACCAGCGACCGAGGAGGAGGGCCCGGAACCCCAAAAATGCGGGAACCCCGAAACTTTTTTTCTTTGGGGCGAATCCAGAAGGCCCCCAAAAAAGTTTTTTCTCAAAAAATTTTTTAAAACGGTCTTCTTTTGGGAGGTGGTTTCGGGGGCAGGGCTAGTGCAAGGCAGTTTCCTCAAACTCTCAGGGTTGGGGTCCCTCTGAGGGGAAAAAATCAGGGGTGTGTTGAAAACTGTGGCAAGGGGGGGGAAAAGGGGGGAGGGAGGTATTTCTGGACACCGGAAAATTTCCAACGTTTCCCTTGGGTTTGGGAAGATTGGCCCGGGAATTTTAGGTGGAGGGGGAAGGAAAAGAGGAAGGATCAGTTTTTCCCGTGCCCCCCCCAAACCCAGAAAGGGTCCATCTCTCACATGAGTGGCTTGGATGCTCCCCTTTCCCCGATTTTTTTAAGGCCATTTAAAATTTAATAACAGTTAATGGAAAGGCCACCTCCTTTTATCCCCGGTAAAAAAAACAAAATCGCACTTTTCTTCCACCCCACCCAAAAAGGGGAGTAAAAAGCAAAAAAATGGAGGGCCTTGTGATTGATTTCCCAATGGGGACATCTGTTTCGTTGCTTTACAAATTTCAAATTCCCTGGTGGGAAAAAACCCCGTCCCGGACAAAGCCCGCAGGCAGGATTGCCAAAATAACCCTTTGCAGCCAATCAGGCAATGGTTTGGGAGAAGGCCCAATGGGGTGGGCCTTGGGAATCCTTTTTTTACCAAACCCCACCAACGAAATTTAATTTAGGGCAAAACATTTAAAAATTTCACAAAAGGGGCCAGCTTAAGAAACATGGTGCCCGACTAAACTAAGTCTCAACAAAGATGTTTTTTGGGTGTGTTCCGGGGGCCCCAAATTGACTTTTTGGGTATCCAAAAATTGGAAGGGGAAATTGCCCCAAAAAGGGTTTTTTTCCCAAACGCCCATAAAAGGTGTTGTCCTGCCCAAGGGAAAAACCACAGCGCAAAGGCGGGAATCGGGGGTTCTGAGGGTCCCCAGGACAGGGGGGGGAGGGGTCTTACAAGGGAAAACCCCCTCCGGCTGGGGTTGTTGGGCTTTGGTTTTTAAAACCCCCCCCGATTCCCACTGTGGATCTTTATGTTTTGCCGGTTTTTAAAAAGGGGTTCTATTAGGGGCCCCGAGGGTTCCCCGATTAGTTCCGGTTTTTTTACCTTCACTTTTTCCTTTTTTTAAAAAAAAATGGTCCTCTTGAAAATTTTTTTTTTTAAATGGGTTTAAATTTTTTACTGCAATTTTTAGTCCAGTTTCCCAAAAGTTATTTTTTGGGGTTTTGCTGTGGGAGACTTTAAAAGAAACCAAGGTTTCATGACAAAACCCTATTCCAAATTTTCTCACTTCTATCTTTTGAAATTTTTTTGCCCTTGGGCAATGGTTTTGGGGTCATTTCGTAGTTAAGCTATAATTTAGGGGCCTTTGGGAACGAAATGGGGTTTAAGGGGGATTTTTTTCCCCCCCAATTTTTTTTTCCCTTTGGGTGAAAAGTCCTTTTTTTTTAATTTTTTGAGGTCATTGGTTTGGTTTAATTAACAAAACCTATTTTTTTCCCCCCAAAAGGTCCTTTGGAAAAAGAAATGTGGCCCTTTAAAGGTTTTGGCAATCAAATTCTCACTCACAATTTTTTTTATTTGGGTTTAGAAGTCATTTTTATAAAATTTTTTTGGGTCATGTGCTTTGAAAATGTAGGGGAATACTACGGTTCCTTTTATAAAAAAAAAGTGGTTTCTATCAGAATTTTTTTCTTCCCCCAATTGTCCAAAAAATGGCTCAAGGGGGGGATGGTTGCGTCAGGGAAATTGGGAAGATAGGTAGGAAGTTAAAAGGGACCAAAATAAATTTCCAAAAAGACTTGTTTTTTTCAAAAATTTTTTTAAAATTTGCCCAGCAATCCCCGTAGGGGAGACAAAACCCATTTTCTGTGGTACAGGGGAAAGGTATTGTCTTTGTTTCCCGTTCAATAAAAATTTGGGGGTTCCCCAAAGGGTCCTTTTTCCGGCACTTTTTAATTTTTTGTGGGTTTAGACAGGTTTTTAAAGGTTTTACTTTTTGGGACGAACAGGTTTTAGTTTAATTTTTCCCGTTTAAACTAAAAAAGGTGGTTGAAAAGACTCCCTTTTTCTGGGGCTTTTTTAAAAACTAGGGGTCAGGGCAGGTTTAATTGGGCATACTGTGGGTACAGAACAGGTATAAATTATGTCCAGTTCAAACTAAAATTTGGGGGTTTTAAAGACTACTTTTTCCAGCACTTGTTAAAAACCCGTGGGTCAGACGGTTTAAAATGGTTTATTTCTGTTTACAGTACAGGTTTTAGTTTATTTTGTTTCCGTTAACTTTAAAATGGTGGTTGAAAGATTTCCTTTTTTAGGGGACTTTTTAAAAAATTTTGGGGGGTTTTTTTAAGGGGCAGGATTTAAGGTTTACTGTGGTTTCAGAACAGGGATAGTCTTTGTTTCCGTTCAAATAAATGGGTTTGGGTTCCCCCAAAAAGGGCTTTCCTTTTTTCCAGCAAATTTTTTAAACTGTGGATCATGGGGGGTTTTTTAAAGGGTCAAGTGCGGTTTCCGGACAGTTTTTTGTCAAAAGTCCAGTTCAAAATTAAAATGGTGGTTTTAAAAGGGGTTTTTTTTCCCGGGACTTTTTTTAATTTTTTTGGGGTCAGATAGGTTTAAAGGGGGTCATGCTTTGGGGTTTCCCCGGACAGGGAAAAAGTCCAATGTCCGATCAAGTTTAAAAAGATGGTTAAATAATATGCCTTCTGGCACTTTTTAATTTGTGGGTCAGGGCAGGTTTTTTAAAGGGGCATTTTGTGGGACAAGCCCGGGGGTAGGAATGGTCTGTAAATTTTTTTTTTTGTGACTTTTTAATTTAACCCTTTAAAGTGTGTTTTGCCCAAAAATTTAGCATGTTCCCTTTTCCCTTTGATTTTTGGGATGTTAAAATTCCGCTTCTCCAGCCCTTTTTGGGTGTAAGGGAAAGAAGGGTTTGTTTTTCCCCTCCCATAGACTTTAATTTTTCATCGGGTGATAATCTATTACCGACTTTGGAAATCGTTTTGATAATTGGGCGATTAAATTTTACTATCGAAACCCATGACGATTTGGGCGACGTAATCGTATACTTTTTTAAGAAAAAACCCCAAAAGGAAAATTAAATTTTTTTTCAAAAGGGTACTGAGAAATTATGCCATAAACTCGAAGGGAAAGGTCAAGATGGTCAAGTTCCTTTCCCTAGTTGTGCACCCAAGGGAGTTTTTTTCTTGGGCCAGTGGTTGAAGCTTCAGTTCTTTCCCCGGGTGTCCTTCTCCCTTGGCCTTTCCCTTTTTTTTTTTTTTTGTTTTCCTTGAGCACTGGAGGAAAACTTTTGCTTTGGAAAATGGGAATGTGCCCTCCCCCCTTTTAAAACCCTTTTCTTTTGGGAAAAGGATTTTACCCTTGGGTCTGCTTTTTCACAATTTTAAACCCCCAGCAAAGCTGTGTAAAATTGTAGCTCCTGCCAGTGTTGCCATGATAGCATTTACATGGCATGCCTTTTTGTATGGTGTTTATACCCTTAATGGACACAATGTTGCCCTTCTTGTAAATGCGCATGTATGTGGACGAAGGCACAACTCCATGTTTACGGAAGGGTCTGGAGAACATATACCGGTTTACATGCCTTTTACCTCTTGTGTTCGTCATTTTTGCACCTTAAAGATAGTGAGTAAAGCGGAAAGAGAGGGACCAGCATCCTTCTCCTCCTCTGAGGGCATCAGCGATTGGGCGTCAGAGCAGACAAAATCATCCTCTTTGGCCTCTTGATCTTTTGAAATGCCTTCTGACCCCAACCGAATTGTTACATCAAAGAAATCTTCAGAATATGGATTATCTAGTGCGATCTGTTTATTGGGTGACATTTGGCCTATCTTTGCATCAGTTAGGACTGATGATGATGATGATGATGACGATATTTGTGGCCATGACTGAGAGGAAGATGCAACTGACGATGTGCTCGCTTGTGTATTGTCCAGAACACTGGAAGGAATGCCTTGTGTGTACCTCTAGCTCCACGTCCTATACCCCTCCTTGCTCGCTTACCACCTCTAGTTCTCTCCATGTTCATAAATAAATGTATTAAAAAGGTCATGATTTGTTCACAGTCTCTTATTGAAGAACTGTACTCCAAAGACAGCAAATCACAAGTGTTCATAAATCCCTATAATTTCCAACTAGCAAATAGGATTATAAACTGAATTTTTCTATGGAGTATCTGTGAAATGGGGTCTTATGGAAGAACCCTGACAGCAAATCAACAGTGTTCTTAAATGCCTATACTTAGAAACTGGCAAATTGGATTATAAACATAATTTTTTCTATGGAATATCTGTTAATGCTGTCTTATGGAAGAACCCTGGCAACAACAGTGCGACACTGAAGTCTTCTTGAATCAAAAAATGTAACACCAAGCAAATAGTATTAAAAAAAATTATTTCTAGGGAAAATCTGTTAATGCTGTGTTATGGAAATGCAACACTTGCATTTCTTTCTATGCCAGATTTGCTAATGTTGTCTTCTGTAGTGGCAGGACCCCAAAAACTATACACTATAAAAAAAAGCTATACAAAACTCCCTAACTCTCTAACTATTGATGTGTATAATTCCCTAAGCTAGCTGTTCCCCACCCAGCCCCCGACTAATCAAAATAGCAGCATTTCCTATGTAAAATTGCTAAAAAATGCCTGCTGGCATACAAGCACACAGAGGCAGCTGTGTGTTCACTACAGAGAGTAAGGTGGAAATGGCGTTCAACAAGAAATACAATGACATACACATAAGACAGTCATGTGATTTTAGCAGTCAATGAGATCCCTATACCCTCAGTGGTGACATTTTTAACCGCCCTCTATGCTCTGCCCCGATTTGCTGGCCGCCAAAATAATAATAATAACAATAATAATAATCTTCATTTATATAGCGCCAACATATTCCGCAGCACTTTACAATATAGAGGGAAGAAGCACAGACAAACCAGACATTACATTATAAAAGCTACGTACAAATCAGACACGCGGTGTGAGGGCCCTGCTCGCAAGAACTTACAATCTATTAGGGTGTATGGGTGAAACAAAGTCCAGCCATGTTACATAAATATGGGGTAGTATACATAAAAAGTGGATGAACCTGCCATCCCAACCATACATCTATATACAGATAAGTGCCTGTGGGTGCCAAAGTGCAGGAAGTGACGAATATGTGACAGAATTTGGGGGCTTAACAATTAGGGATCTTGATAGGCTTGTCTAAGAAGATGGGTTTTCAGAGCACCCTTAAAACTGCGAGGGTTGTGAGTGTGCCTGATCACATGGGGTAACATGTTCCAGAGAACTGGTGCAATACGTGCAAAATCTTGTAGACGGGCATGGGAGGTTCGGATGAGTGAGGTGTGAAGTCTTAGATCAGTAGCAGAGCGGAGAGCCCGGGTAGGGTGGTAGACAGAGATGAGGGAGGAGATGTAGGGGGGTGCACCACTGTGGAGAGCTTTATAGGTGAGAGTGATTAGTTTATGTTGTATTCTGTAATGAATAGGTAGCCATTGCAGAGACTGACACAGGGTAGAGGCATCAGTATAGCGGCTGGAAAGAAAGACAAGCCTGGCTGCTGCATTCAGGACAGATTGGAAAGGGGAGAGTTTACAGAGAGGGAGACCGATAATCAGGGAGTTACAGTAGTCAAGACGAGAAAGTATCAGAGCAGGAATGAGTGGTTGGGCTGTTTCCTCAGTGAGTCAAGGACGGTTTCTGGATAGGTTCTTGATTTGCTGGTTACAGGATCGGGCAAGGTATTTTATATATGGGGTGAAGGACAGATCCGAGTCTAGTATAACCCCAAGACAGCGGGCCTGCTGCCTAGGAGAAATGGTGGTGCCACACACACACAGAGAGATAGCAGGGTGGGGGTGGTTAGTAGACGGTGGGATGACTAGAAGTTCAGTTTTAGTGAGGTTTAGTTTAAGATACAGGAGGACATGATGTCAGAGACAGCGGACAGACAGTCACTGGTGTTTTGTAGCAGGGCAGAAGTGATTTCTCGGGAGGAGGTGTATAGTTGAGTGTCATCAGCGTATAGATGGTACTGGAAGCCAAATCTGCTGATGGTTTGTCCAATGGGGGCTGTGTACAATGAAAAGAGGAGAGGAACAAGAACGGATCCCTGTGGAACTCCAACCGCAAGAGGAAGAGGAGAGGAGGTAGAACCAGAAAATTAGACACTGAAGGAGCGGTCAGAGAGGTAGGAAGAGAACCAAGAGAGAGCGGTTTCCTGGATACCGATGGCGCTGAGCATGTTGAGGAGGAGGTGGTGATCAACAGTGTCAAATGCTGCAGAGAGATCCAGAAGAAGCAGCAATGAGTAGTTACCCTGAGATTTTGCTGTTAGGAGGTCATTAGAGACTTTTGCTAGAGCAGTTTCCGTGGAGTGTAGGGTGCGGAAACCTGATTGCAGAGGGTCAAGAAGAGAGTTAGCAGAGAGATAGCGGATTAGGCGAGAGTAGACCAAGCATTCCAGGAGTTTAGAGATGAAGGGCAGGTTAGAGACTGGTCGGTAGTTAGTAGCGCAGGACGGGTCCAGAGAGGGCTTTTTCAGTAAGGGGGTTATAATAGCATGCTTAAAGGAGGATGGGAAGATACCAGTGGAAAGAGAGAGGTTACAGATTGTAGTGAGGTGACAGAGGACAGCTGGAGAAATAGACTGGACAAGGTGGGAGGGAATGGGGTCACTAGAGCAGGTGGTGGGGCGAGCAGACAGGAGAAGCCTGGACACTTCTTCTTCTGATGTCAGGTCAAAGGCTGAAAGAAGATTAGAGGACGTGCGGGGAGGGACAGGATGGATTCTGCTTGGTGTTTGTGATAAGATGTCATGCCGGATACTGTCAATTTTGTCTTTGAAGTGATTGGCCAGGTCTTCAGCACAGAGGTCAGTGACCGGGGTCTGAGCTTTAGGCCTGAGGAGGGAGTGGAAAGTGTCAAACAGACGTTTAGGGTTGTTGTGTAATGTGGAGATGAGGGAGGTGAAGTATTTTTGTTTGGCGCAGTGAAGGGCAGTGTGGTAAGTCCTGAGCATGAATTTATAGTGGAGAAAGTCTGCAGGTAGCTTTGACTTTCTCCACAGCCGCTCAGCACACCTGGAACAGCGCTGCAGAAAGCGAGTCTGAGGTGTGTGCCCAGGGCGTCTGACTCTGGTGGTGCTGTGTATGAGTGGTGCCAATATGTCCAGGGTGGTTGTGAGAGTTTCATTGTAATGTTTGACGGCCAGGTCAGGACAGGAGAAGGAGGAGATTAGGGGCAGTGAGGACTGTATGGTGTCAATAAGTTCCTCAGTGTTTATTGAGCGGAGATTTCGGAAAGGGTGATGGGTAGGTGTGTCCAGAGAAGGCTGAGAGTTAGCAAAAGTGAAGGAAATAAGGTTGTGATCAGAGAGAGCCAAAGGAGAGTTGCTAAGATTAGAAATAGAGCAGAGGCGACAGAAGACCAGATCAAGAGAGTTCCCATCCTTGTGAGTTGGAGAGTCTATAAGTTGCGAGAGGCCAAGGGAAGAGGTTAGTGAAAGAAGACAAGAGGCAGAAGGAGACATAGGGTTGTCAATGGGGATGTTGAAATCACCCATGATGAGAGTGGGTATTTCAGTAGAGAGGAAGTGTGGCAGCCAGGCAGCAAAATGATCCAGAAACTGGCGGGGTGAGCCGGGGGGTCTGTACACAACCGCGACTCTGAGAGAAAATGGCCGGAAGAGTCTGAGGGTGTGGACCTCAAAGGAGGGGAAAGTGAGGGAGGGTGCAGTGGGGAGAGAGAAGTATGCCAACTCCTCCACCCGGCCTGTCAGGTCTGGGGGTGTGGGTGAAGTGTAGGCCGCCGTAGGTGAGAGCGGCGAGGGAAGCAGTGTCTGATTGCTGGAGCCAAGTTTCTGTGAGAGCTAGGAGATTGAGGGAGTTAGAAAGGAACAGGTCATGGACAGCAGTGAGTTTATTACCGACGGATCGGGCATTCCACAAAGCACATTTAAACGGAACAGGAAAAGACGTACAGCGAATAGCAAGCAGGTTAGTAGGGTTCCTGTGGGAGGAAAAGGAGGAGGTGGGATAAGAGGGAAAGGAAGGTGGACCGGGGTTGGGAGAGATGTCCCCTGCAGCGAGAAGCAGGAGAATGAAAAGTGACCGCAGATGGTTCAGTGATGAATATGAGCGGCGTTTGTGCTGCACCATGAAAAAGGGTGGTTTGGGGTAGTTAAAGTGAGTAAGTAGTGTATGGGATGCGTGCATGGGAGAGGGAAGGAGAGAGGAGCTAATGTGAACAGAGTTGCTTGGAGGCATGACTGGGCGGTAGGACAGGAGGTAAAAGGCAGCAAGATAGATAGCTATAGTAAGCATGGTGACTAAGCTGTAGGTTTGTAAACTCAATTACTTACAATCTGTTTCTGCCCCTTCTGCCCACTTCGGTCACAATTCATCAATATCACTTCAAAAATGCTGTCACTTAAGAAATGCTGGAAATTAATAAATGCTGGCAGACCAAGAGGTCTTGCAGACCAGCAAGGCACCAATATATAGTGTCTATTGATTAGATCACTGCTTTCAGGTGACAGAAACGGGTGGGGTTATACAGAGATAGCAGAAAGGAACTGCTTCAAAGGCTTTCTTAAACATATAAACACATCCTAATTATTTGAAACAGAGCTGGGGGTTCCAAACAGTTTACACATACCATAGAAAACACAATACAGGGGAATGAAATATACACAGCAGTTAGGAGGAGATGGTGAGGGTTGTAGTCGCTTGACATACCATAGAAAACACAATACAGGGGAATGAAATATACACAGCAGTTAGGAGGAGATGGTGAGGGTTGTAGTCGCTTGACATACCTGTGAAGAAACAAAGAACAAAGCGATAAGGTGGGAGCAGAGACAATGCCATGTCTCATACAATTCGGTCAAAATTCATCAATCACTTCAAAAATGCTGTCACTTAAAAAAAAAGGCGGGAAAATTTAAAATTAAATTTGTTTGGCAGACCAAGAGGTAAACAAAGGGAAGCAGCTGAAAAGGTGTGGATTTTACTGAAAAAAAATTTGGTTCAATGGGGAATTGTAAAATTCGTCCCAAACTAACTTTTTTTTCCAAAAGGGTTTGCTAAAACCCACTAGTTCAGGCGAATTCAACACAAAATATTGATGCAAAAAAAATGGCATCGGGTTTAACCCAAAAATCAAACATTTCCCCCTTAAAGTCTTTGGGGATTTCCCGGCGCTTTACATGAGGTCAAATGTAACCACAGGAAATATGGATTTCCCTGTTGCGAAATTTTCCCAGAGGGGAAAAAATAACCCGGGTTTCAATGAAAAAAAATTTTAGTCTTTTTTTTTTTTTTTGCAAAGTGTTCAAAACGGAAGGGAGCTTTTATTTTTTTAACCACTTTTTAAAAAATATCAAAAAGTAAAATTTTGGGGAATTAAAATTAAGTAAGATATGTTTTAGGGTAGGGGGCCCAGAGAAAAAAGGGTTATAGAGTTTTGGTGGGGACTAAATACAGTTAAAAACCAGAAAGTTTACTTTTGCACAAAAAAAAGGGACACATATGCATGTTTTTCACTACGGGAACATGAAAACCAAAAAAACCTTCCCCTTTTTTTAGGGTAAATTAGGATTCCAAAAAATATATTTATTTGTAAAATTTGCCAAAAAAATTGAAAAAAGAGAAAATTTTTTTAAGGAAATTTTTTAATTATTTTTCTGAAAAGTCAAAAGTCTACCCCACTTTGATTATTTTGTTTTAAACTTTTTTGGGCCCAGCCCATAAATGATTCATGTTTTTTGGAAGTTTCCCTGTTTTTGGGAAACATCTAATTTTAACTGGTGACACCCCTGGGGTTTTAAATTTTATTTCACACCAAAAAACACACTGCTTCTATGTGAAACATCAGGGGAAAAGTTTATAGAAATTTCACCCAATTTTAATCAGAAGAGGATGGGGTTGGGCCCCAAGACTAGTTTCTTTTTTGGTGCCGGGAAATACATGAATGTTTTTCCCGGGGTGTCTAGCCTCTGAAACAAACACGCAAAGTAAAAACAAGTTCGAAATTTTACAAAAAAGATGGGAATGTCCACCCATCATTCCGGTCAAAAAAGGAGAGGGGGTTTTGGGTGGTTGGGATGACCATTTTTGGGTTTCGACATTTTGCATATCAACCCAAAAGCACAAAAGGGCCAAAAGGGCCTTGTGAAGATTTTGGTGAAAAGCTTTTTACAATTGTTCATTACCCACAATGAAACTAGTACTGTTTTTAAAACCCATGGGCTAAAAACCCACTTGCCAGGAAAAGCCTTTAAATTCCCAAAAGAAACATTTAAAAGCCAAAATTAATGTTTGCAGAAACAAAGACCTTTATTTTGGAGACATTTCCTTTTGTCCCCGGAAAAAAATTTTTAAAATTTTTGACACAAAGGACCATTTTTATTTTAAAGGGAAAAAAGGGAAAAAGTTGGGAAGTTTTTTAACCCACCATCCCAATGTGAAAAAGGGGGGGTTGGCAGAAAACAGGTTGTGGGGTTTTTTGCCCCGGGAAAGGGGCCCGGGTCCCCTTAAACAAAATAGATGGGGAAAAGAAATTATGGGAAATTATTTGAAAAAAACATCTCAATATTTCACCGGGAATTTAAAAGCTTGGGGGAAAGGGGTTCAATACTCCCCAAAAAATGGTTACACAGGGGCCTTAAGGAAGACCAATTCAAAAATTTTGAAGTACCCATTGCAAAGCGCTAAAAATAATTTCCCTATAAAAATTTATTTTGAAAACTAAAAAGTCAGGAAAGAGAAAGGCGACCAAAAAAACATGGCCCCCTTTAAACACCAGTTTTGCCGGGGGAAAGGGCCCAAAAATTTCCCTTTACCAACTATTTAAATTTTTGCTTGGGGAAGGATAACCAAAACATTTGCCCCAAAGTCATACATTTTTTAAGGACAATGAACCAACACAAATTGAAAGAAATTTTACTTTTTTAACTTTGAAGAAAGTAATAAAAATGACTTTTTTTTTGTTTCTCTTCATTTTTCGGCATTTGGCAAATATAAAAAATTTTTGGTAACCTAATTGACAAAAAAATTTTTTAAGGGTTTTTATTCTGTTTTCATGTCAGATACTAATGAAAAAATGCATATGTGTCTTTTTTTTTATAGTGTATGAAAACTTTTTGGTTTCAACTGTATTGAGAGAAGTTTGAATTATCTTTTTTAGATTGATGTTATTTTATTTTGTGAGGAGGTCCCATTCGGTTGGTAAAGGAATTGACTCTCAAAAATAAAAAATAAGCTTAAGGGGTGCTCACCATTTTTTATTTGTATTTTGGGTAAATTTTCTTGGGAAAGGGGAAAAGGAAAAAGGGGAGGGATATTTTAAAATCCTTTACTGTGAATGGTGGGGTGTTCGGATTAAATTTTGGTTCTTCCTTTAATTTTGGAAAAAAAATTTCAACCCCTCTATTTTTTTTTTTTTGGGAAAAACTTCCCTTTAACAAAAAAAAGGGAAAGGGCCACATTAATGAAACCAAGGGGTTTAAGTTTGGTTAAAAATTCTTTTTTTAAAACAAAACTTCATTTTTTCAGGGGATTGTTTTATTTTTGTATTTCTAAGGGGAATGTGATTTTTTAATTGCAAATATTGTATAAAATTTTTATATGTAAAACTTTCCCCAAATGCCATTAGCACATTTTTCAACTAAAAAACCACCCGGGGGTTTACATGGGAAATTTTGGGAAAAAAAGCTTTTCCCTCCCTACTAGGATACATGAAAATTTTTGGGGTTCTTAGTTCACATTTTTAATAAAAAAACCTATTAACCCAAAAAACCTACCGATTTCGTAAAGGGGACCCCATCCCCAAGGGGGGTTCCAAACACAAAACGTTCCCCTTCTTTGGGAGCCTTTTTCAGACTTCCATACTTAGGGAGTGAAAAAACCCAGCTAACTGAAAACACTGCCCCGGTTTTAAAAAACCCTTTTAAAGGGGGGGGGGGGGGGGGGATTTGAAAAAAGCCAATGAAGGCAGCCACTCCTCCAAAAAATACCAAAAGGGGAAAAAAGGGAATTAGGGGTATGCAAAAATCCATTGGGATGTGCTGAGGCAAAAATTTTTTCCTTTATTTTTTTTTAGGGGTTTTCATAGGGGGAATTTTTATATGCTTTTGGCCTCAGTTTTATCAACCCCAGCTTCTTTTTGAGACTAACATCTTTTTTAAAAGACTTGTTTTTGGGAGATTCAGTTACCCTTTTTTATTTTGGTAATTAACAATAAGATAAAATGGCAGCTGCCTTTTGGGCATTTTTTACCAAAAAACAAAAGAAATTTGGTTTAGACCATACTAAATTTAAAAAATTAACCCGGGAAACTGGGTTAAAAAACGGGTTTTGGGGAAAATTTTGTTTTTAGAAATTTTTAAAACCCAAAATTTTTCGGGGGTTTTCAATCAACAAATGAAAAAAAAGGGGTTTTATAAACAATTTTGAAAGTTTTTTGGGTTATTTTGTTTACATTCAAGACCTTTTTTAAAAAAAGGGTATTTTTAAAACCCTTTTTGACTTTTTTAACCCCCTTTAACCGAACGCCTGAAAAGTAGTTTTAAAGACCAGAAATTTTTTTTTTTGTTTTTGCCCTTTCTTGGGGGTTTAAACCCTTTTAAAATTTTTTATTTTTTCAATTTACGGGAGTTGTATAGGCCCCAAATTTTTTTTTTGAGACAAGTTGACTTTATGGGGAAAAAGTTAAATTATAAAAAATTTTCAGTATTTTTTTATTTTTTTTTAAAAATGTTTGTTTTTTTTTTTTTTTATTTTTTTACACCATTCACATTTAACACTTAATTTTTTTAAAATTAATTAATTTTAAATCTTTTGAAAAACCAAATTTTGTGTAGGTTTTTTTTTGGGGGTTTTTTAATTTAAGCACAATTAAATTTTTAAATTTAAAAATTTATTTTTATTTTATTATTTTTGCATTTTTTTTTTTCACTTTTGTTTTTTTTTTTTTTCTTTTTTTTATTCCTTTGAAGGGAGAACTTTTTTTTAAAATTTTTTTTTTTTTTTTTTTTTTTTTTCACTTGGTAATGAAATTTTAGATTCATATTTTGCAATACTTTTAATCTTTGGGCATTTGACCAGGCAGTGGTTTTTGGGCACCACACAGTGGTTTTCCTAGTCACTGGGTTATTACCAAAAAAAAGCCCCGGGGGGATCTGGTCCCCAGGGGTGAAATGTGCAGGGCCCTTTTTCCGGGGTCTTCGGGTGACCGGGGTTCCGGGTTTAACCCCCACGGGGCAAGGAAACCCTTTGATTGCGCTGCGGTTTACATCCGCCGCAATCCCAAAAGGGTTTTTAAAACACTGGGGGAAAGGAGGTTTCCTCCGCTTCCCAGTGCTGCAGGGATGCTCTGGAAACAGGGGTGTGTAGTAATTTTTTTTGATGTCTGCACCGGCCTCAAAAGACATTGTGCGGGGCCCAAAAAGGAAAATGCCCCCGGTGACGCCAAAAGACGGTTTCGCTGTCGTTAAGGATTAAAAAGAATTTTTATTTTTAGATGGATCCCTTTTAAAAAAAGGGTTTTTTCTTTTTTTTAACCTGATTAAACCCCCTCCCCTTTCAAAAAAGAATTATGGGAAAAGAAGTCCAGAAAAAAAAGACTTTTCTATATAAAAAAAAAAACCCGAAAAAAAGGGTCAAAGGCCCCAAAAGATAAAAAAATGTTGAGAATGATGCTTGATATTTACTTCTTTCAAAAATCTTTTAGTCACCTCGGAAAAAAAAAATACTTGGTGCAATTGAACAAAAAAAGGAAAGGGAAATTTATTTTTAACCCGTTTTTAAGGGCGGGGGGAATTTTGTAAATTCTGTTAAAAAACGGGAAATTCTTCCCTTTTTTACATTTTATTTTAAAAATTTTCCCTGAGGAAAAAGACAAGAATTTGGATGCATCACCCCAACTTTTAGAATTTTTCCATTCCATTTGGGAAACTATGGCATTCAAAAAAAGCTAGTCCAGGGATAAAGGCTATAATTGAAAAATGGCCCCCAAAAAAAATTATTTTCAAGTTTTTAAAAATAGCTTTTGCTTGAGTTGGGTGTTTAGAACATTTTTCTTGTGGGGTATTCCCGTCCCCTTAAAGAACATTGGGCAATTTCATCCGAAGGGGGTTTAAGGGTGGGAAAAAGTTCCTCAATGTTAAATCTTTAGAGAGTTTTGTCTATTTTTTGGGTTTTGCAAATTAAAAACCCCTTGTACAGAATAAAAAAGGAAAAAAAGGCCCCCAGGATTTTAAATTTGGGAAATTTGAGGATAGGACACTACTTTTTCCCCAAATGGTGTTTTTCCCTTTTTTAAACATTTTTGGGTTTAAAAATAGTGAAAGAGGCTATGAAATGTAATTTTTTTTTAAATAGAACATGGAAAAAAATTTTGGGGAAAATCAAAAACTTGTTAAATAATGATGATTTTGGGAGAAGAAGAGGTGGATAATTGTTTTTCAGCAACAGAAATTTCAAATCAATGGGCTGGGAAATGGGACAAAACCCCTTTAATTTTAAATTTTTTTTAATTAAAAAAATTTTAAAATTTTTTGCTTTGGGAAAATTTTTTTCCCAAAACTCCTGCCGCCAATTTATGTTGGGTTTAAAAAAGGGTTTTTTGCTAGGGTGGATTTATGCATTTGGGAAATTAAAGCATCTGGATTAAAACAAAATTTTTTTAAAAACCAAAGCTTTCCCTTAAAATTTCAGATTATAATTTTTGGGAAAAAAAGCAAGCATAAATAATTTTTAAAAAGTTATGTTTGATATTTTTGCCCCCCAAAAAAACAGTGGCATACAAAAAGGGGGCCCGTTGCCGTTGCGACCCCCCGGCCCCCTAGGGTGGGGGGGCCCGCAGGCCCCCCTCGCCACACCCCTTATTTCTGGGTCAACAAGACCCCCGAATACAGAAATTAAAAGCCGCCCCCGGGCCCGTAGAATTCAGCTTTACGAAAACGCGGCCTTTTTTACACCCGATACCAAACCCCTTTACCCCCTGAAGACAGAGGGCCGATGGTTTACAAACCCTCGTGCTGCCCTTTCCCGCAAACCTTTAGGTTGACGGTGCAAGGGAAACCCTTTTATGTCTGCAGTGCATGTGTACAACTGTATCTACTGCTACCACTATATAACACTTTACCAAAAATACACCAAAAATTTTGTATTGGGGGTAATTGTGGTCTTAGTGTAATGGTTTTATATTTGTAACAGAACAATGTTTTTTTTAATTTTCTTTTTGGTGGTGATTAGAGATGGGCGAATTGATTCTAACGAAGTGGAATTCGTTTAGAATTTTCCCATGAAAACTTCGGTTCTGAACGAAGTCGAAGTTTGGGGTACTTCTGGAACGAAGTGTGCTTTTGATTGATAAAAAGGGCTGCGAGCACATGGCGTTACATGGGGCAAAGAACTCTGGGAGGAAGAAGGAAAGCCTGCATGACATGTGCAGAATGAAGCCAATCAAGACCCCCGGGTTTCTGGGACCTCACCGACTAAAATAAGCCCCGGGGCGATGCTGGGAGTCATACCGCTCTCACTGAAACTGATTAGGAAGGGCTGCCAGGGCTGCGTATAGTAGCTGGTACTAAAGAACTCTTTTTTAAATACAGCGATTTTTGGGGGTGTCTCAGCTTGTCTCAGAGACTGCTTCTCTTAACGTTCTATTTCTGATTTTGTTGGGGGATTGGGTCTGAAGTCCAGTGTGTGTCCAGTGCAGCTGCATATACATTTTAATGCTATCGCTCACGGGACATTGAATATCCAAGGGTGATCTAAGCCTGTTCCTGTTGTATTCATTTAAAAAACAGCGTTTTTTACAATACAAACACCACTTCATTTTCGGATGCTCAATTCTTTTGCGGAATTTTACTCCGGGTTAATTTAAGCGTTGTTTTCTGCTGGTGCGGGACGAAAGAAAACGTTTATTTCACCGCTAAAAAATACATTTTTCCTGTAGCATAATTCAAAAGCGAAGGTTAATTACAACATATCCTCTTGTTGTGTAGCAAAAAAAACACGCCATTGTAACACAAAACAAGCTCTAGTTTTTGGTTGCTCAATTCTTTTTGCGCAATTTTTCATCCAGGGTTAATTAAGTGTTGTTCTGCTGTTGTGGTGACTAAAATAAACCGTAAATTTTTACCGCCCAAAAATAAATTTTTCCTGTAGCATAATTCAAGAGGAAAAAGGGTTTAATTACAAGGTTTCCTCCCTTTTTGTGTAACTTTAAAAAACACGCCATTGTAACATGCTACAAAGCTCGTAGTTTTTGGTTGCTCAATTCTTTTGCGCAGAATTACATCCAGGGGTTAATTAAGTGTTGTTTTTGCGCTGTGGTGACTAAAAGAAACCGTTTTTTCACCGCCAAAAAATACATTTTTCCAGCAACAAAATTCACAAGCGAAGGTTAATTACAAGTTTTCCTCTTGTTGTGTAGCATAATAAACACGCCATTGTAACACGCTACAAAGCTCGTAGTTTTTGGTTGCTCAATTCTTTTGCGCAATTTTACAAACCAGGGGTTAATTAAGCGTTGTTCTGCTGCTGTGGTGACTAAAAGAAAATGTTTATTTCACCGCCAAAAAAAAGTCATTTTTCCTGTAGCATAATTCACAATCGAAGGTTAATTACAAATTTTCCTCTGGTTGTGTAGAGTCAAATACACACCCTTGTAACACGCTACAAAGCTCGTAGTTTTTTGGTTGCATCAATTCTTTTGCGTAAGAAAATTACATCCATGGGTTATTAAACGTTGTCTGCTGCTGTGGTGACTAAAAGAAACCTTTATTTCACCGCCAAAAAATACATTTTTCCTGTAACCACCCCGCATAATCATAACCGAAGGTTATTTACAAAGTTTTTCTCTTGTTGTGTAGCGGTAAGCATACACGCCCATATTAGTAACACGCTACAAAGCTCGTATTTTGATGGTATGCTCAATTCATTTGCGCAATTTACATCCAAGGGTTTAACATAAGATTATATTTTCTGCAGTTGTAACTCAGTGACAAGAACTAGTTGTTTTTCCACCGCCAACAGGAAGAAATGCTGTAGCATAATTCATAACCCAAGGTTAATAAAGCCTGTATTGTGCTTTTATATTCATAAATACACAGAGTTTTTAAAATGGCACATACAAGTAAATTTTTCCTGACCATTTGTGGAGCGAATTTATAGCCAAGGGTTACCCAAGCTCCTTATGGGTTCATTTGAAGTCAATTACCAGGGTGTGGATTTATCATAAAAACAGATACTGTAGCTTCTATCAAAAAGTATCTGTACATTTTAGGAACAAGACGTATGACGAGACAGAGAGTTGGCAGGCTCTTCATTCACCCAGCGAGTGGCGAGAGGCACAAAACATTCCTGTAGCAGGCCCCATGTCACAGCACAGCAAGGGGAACGTCGCAGCAGGGGTCACACGGTGAGGCCAAAACTGCCCGCTGTCATTCTAGAAGCGGCCTTGTGTTGTACAGAACCCAAGTGTTCTTAGATTGATTGACTATGTCAACCACTTCCTCAGATGACATCTGAACAACCCCAGCCAAGATCGGATGGGAACGACAAACACAACATCATAGTAGGCATAGCCCTGGAGCGGTTTCAGCGGCCCCTCCACCTGTCCTCTAACCGCCTCCTGTCCATCCCGGTTTCCCTACAGCCAGAGATATACTAAGTGGTCTGGGCTCAGCGCCACTATATAGCTAGATGAAAGCAAAATTGAGTAGGGCAATCAGCACACTTGTAGCGATGAAATGGGCCAATATCCCCTTCATCTTGAGCAGTAGCGGCAAAGAATAGCTGAGGAAGATGGCATGGGAGAAGTCATTTGTGGGGTTACCCCTCTGCATAACTCAAGAACCGGTTGATGAGGACAGCAGTGACGATGAAACACAAATAGATGAGATGATGTAGCCGACCTTCAACTTGGGAGCCGGGTGAGGCAAGGGCTTCATCATCGTCAAGAAGATGGCGTCCAGCTTGCGGACAGGCATGCGCGCAGCCGCAAGTGGGTCCGTGTGCCGAGATTCAGCAGGGTAGCATCAGAGTGAGGTCGGGAGGCGCAAGCGGCACACGGGGTAAAACACCGCTTCGCAGGTCCAAATAAAGTAGCGCACAAGGGCTCAGCTGAGGCAGCGCGGGCATAGTCACTCAGTGTGGAGCATTGGCGGTAAAGATCCGATACATCGGCGGTGTGGCAAGTTCTTTGCTAAGACACCGTATGAGCCGAAAATGGTTATAGTAGAATTTGTGACAGAAAGTGAAGTGTGGCCAGGGACTAACGTTTGCACCACTGGCCCTGCTATCAACACAGGCTCGTGCAGCGTCCCATCCGGAGGCCTGGGAAAAACTGTGGCTCAAGAAGGGTGGTCCATCCAGCCCTCCGGCTCAACAGCACGCAGCAGCGCTCCAAGTGGCAACGCATGCCATGCAGCCAGTCAAGACTGCACCACCTCTGCAGAAGGGGAGCAGTGATTTCTCTTTGCAATCATTCACCCGGTCCAGATGCTCGTTGCTCCTCGCAACTCTATTGCGCCAGCAGTCGTTCAGCAGGCATTGAGAAACAAAGAGACAACAGTATGCTCCAACCATCCTAAGGTGCAGCAGACTGACCGTTACTCATCAGTCCAAGTTATACGGTACTGCCTCCCTCCCGTTTCCTAATGAGGAACTTCTGCAACGTTCAGAAACTAATGGCTTGAGCCGAGCCGAATGGAGATTCCAGACGTAATTTATTTTTCAAAAAGGCAGTACAGCACTTCATATATGATGTAGAACAGAAAGTGGACCCATCCTTGAGCTTATCGTTTTGGTTCCAAGGTGCACGCAGCGCGTACTCCGGACTGTAACTAGGTCAGGGCAGTAACATATCCTTTACGGCCCACTGGTGAATGTGCTATCGGCCAGGCAACCACAATTTTGACAAGAACGACGCTTTCTCCTCACAATGTCAAACTGCGGCACCTGCGCCAATGTCTGCCTCCTCCACTTCCACCACCACCAACATCTCAGCCTCCCCAAATACTGCTCCATCAAACACATGCGTAGGGCAACAAGCGGTGTCACGCAGTTCACACCTGGCTTGCCTCGCGACCGAAGTCACTACAGGGAGGAACGCATCCGCGACATGCAGCAAGAAAATCGATGTGTGGCTTTTCCTCCCGCCAACTGCAAAATCGTAACCATGAGACGGACCATGGAGAACATGCGTGTCCGCCTCAGCACCAGGAGGGATTGGTCCATGCCCCTGCATGGCAATGAGTCAATCTGGTTTGAAAAAGGGTCCCGGCAAGTCTTCCACCGAACTTCATGAAGAATCTGAAATGGCCAGGAAACTGTGCATCGCACTTCAATCCATTCCTACAAAGCCAGGAACACCTCCTCGAGTTTGCACGCGGCAGATACAGGCCTCCACCCACACACTCTGATATGGCATTTTGCCACCCGTTGGAATGCCAGCCTACACATTTTACCAGACTGTATAACAGAGAAAGGCCTTAACGATTTTTGATGATCCAGGTCGTACAGGAGTACTCCCCTGTGTAACTTTGATGTCCGAGCCAGTGACAGCTCGGTGCATGACACCTGCCGTTTAGATGGGGCCATTCCGAGGAGGCCACGTTATTTTCAAGTCGCAGACTTACGGATGAATAACTCCATTCCACTGCTTCATGTCCTGGAACAGATGCTGAAAAATCTTTCCCTGGGCAGGGATTGGAGACGTGGCTCACTACATCTCACGGCCACAATGTGTCCGATGGGGACTGAATGGAGAGAGGAGGATGACATTGGAGCAAATCATTGTAGGTGAAATGAGTGATTTTCACCCCCCCCCTAGATACAAGAGAGGAGGAGCACGAGCAAGCATGAGGAGGTAGATGGAGATGAGGAAGACGGAGGCAGATGACCCGCACGCTCCGTGCAGTATACAGTGGAGATGGAGCAGGGAGCCCCTGGAGTCACTATGCAGATGGCCCGCAGCATGCGATTTGCCTGGCTATGACCCCCGAATCTGTCAGCATCCCGGCAGAAAGGGATGACTTCTGGCTCACCACCCTTTTGTGACCCTCGCTTAACCGGTGCCAAAGTGGGAGCCTTTTTCCCACTATTGAGAGGGAGGACAAACTCAATAGCTATAGGAAATCCTCCATATCAGTTGGCCGCTGCATATGTTCGGCAGTCGACCCTCCTCTGACAGATCTGACCGGGGGGTTTCTTCAGCGCTCACTGTACTACTCTGCCGCCGCTTGCCTGGGGTAAGGTGGGGGGTCGGAGACAAGTACTAACTCCATCCAGCCAGCAACCTAAGTCTGGAGTCACTGATGAGCAGCTCCTTCACCCGCCTAGTGAGGAGGCAGGTCGCCAGCTAGCGAGCATCAGCAGGACCTGACAGACACTAACCAACAGTGGTGCCTACTTGGACAGCACTCTGCCACCCCCATGTTTAGAAGATCCGCTGGACTACTGGGGCAGCCAAACAGGAGTGTGGCAGCCACTTGCCGAGTTATGCAAGTAGAGAAGGCATGGTCCCTGCCTGGCCAGTATGTGTGGCAATTCAGACACGGGAGTTCAGTGCGGCGGGGGCCATCGTTACCCCAAGAAGAACCCGCTTGTCCACGGGAAAATGTGAATGACTGACCTTTGTTCAAGATGAATCAGGGCGTGGAACGGCCAGGATTTCCACACACCAATGGACTTAGGCGTCAACTACATCAGACCTGACGCCCTCACCCCCAAACTGTGAGAAATGAGTCCGTTTCAAACTACCTGCCTCAGCCACTATCTGAGCCGCCACCCTCACCTGATGCCACACATCTGCAGACAGTTTCTCCATCTACCAACCCCCACCATCTTTACTCAGGGACTGGTATTTCCACCCACCTCCACACTCTTTCATTGTGCCGCTGTCTGACCTCCATGCTGCTGCTGGTGCCTGCTGCCGGTGACCTCCACACTGTGTACAATGTGCCACTCTCTGACCTCAGCTGTTGCTTTCCTGCCGCCGTCGCCCTCACTCTCTGTCATTGTTCCACCTGAGGCCTATCGTCCAGTATTATTTGCCACCCCAGAATGAATGCGTGCCACTTTTTCTGACCTCATGCAGCTGCTGTGGCTGCTGCCGAGTACCTAAACACGTTCCATCTTGCCACACTTTGCCTATACCTGTTTTTGACACCTCCAAATGTCCATTGTGCACAGTCCCTGACCCGTCATGTAATGCAGCGCCGTCACCGTCAACTCTCTGTCATTGTGCCAACTCTGTTTGCCTATACTGTTTTTTCCCACCTCCATAATGTCATTGTGCCATGTCTGACCTCCTGCGGCTGCTGCCGTGACCTACACACTGTGTCATTGTGCCACTGTCTGACCTCATGCTTCTGCTGTGGCTGATGCCGTGACCTACACACTCTGTCATTGTGCCATGTCTGACCTCATAGGCTGCTGCCCGCCGGGCCGAGTCATCCCTCCAATCTCCGCATTGTGGCCACTCAGTGGCCTTACTGCCTGTTTTTTGCACCTCCCGAATGTCATTGTGCCAGCTCCACTGACCTCCATGCAGCTGCCGTCACCTCCCACCTCTCTCAATGTGCACTCTGTCTGACATCATGCTGCTGCTGTGGCTGCTTGCTTGTGACCCTCACACTGTGTCATAGTGCCACCCTCATGTGACCTCATGCTGTTGCTCCTGCCCGCCGTCACCTCCAGCACACTGTCATTGTATCCATTTATGTGGCCTACAAAAGTTTCCACCTCCAAATGTCATAGTGCCACTGTCGACCTCATCTCTGCTCAGCCCCCCCCCCCCTTTGTCTCCCTTCCACTCTTTGTGATTGGTGCCACTCTGTGGCTACCGACTGTTTTGCCACCTCCAGAATGACATTGTGCCACTGTCTGACCTCATACTGCTCGCCCGCCGCCACCTCCACTCTCTGCATTGTGCCACTCCTGCCAACCAAGTTTGTTTGCCACCTCCAAATGTCATTGTGCACTGACCTTGTCCTCATGCTGCTGCCGAAAACCGCCCATCTACCTCCACTCTCTTCATTGTGCCACTCTGTGGCCTACTACTGTTTTGCCACCTCCCAGATTGTCCATTGGTGCCACTGGTCTGACCTTCATCGCTACTGCCGTCTCCTCCACACTTTGTCATTGTGCCACTCTGTGCCTATTCCTGTTTTTGCCGACCTCCATCCAGAATCATTGGTGCCACTGCCTGCTCCTCATGCTGCTGCCGCCAGTCGACCTCCTCCCTCGCTGATCATTGAGCCACTTCTTATGCGGCTCTACTACTGTTTTGCCACCTGCCAGAAATGTCATTGTGCCACTGTCTGGACCTCTATGCTTCTGCCTCCGTCCATCTCCACTCTCTGTCATTGGTGCCACACTGTATGGCCTACAACTGTTTTTTGCCACCATCCCAGAATTGACATTGTGGCCACTCTCTGACCTCATGCTAGCTGCCGCCAATCACCTCCTACTCTCTGTCATTGTGCCACACTGTTGGCCAAACAACTGTTTAGGGCACCTTCGAGAATGTCATAGTGCCTCACTGTCTGACGCTCATGCTGCTGCTGCCCAGTGACCTTCCACATTGTCTGTCCATTGAGCCACTCAGTGGCCTGCTGCCTGTTTTGGCCACCTCCAAATGTCATGGTGCCACTGCCAACCTCATGCTGCTGCTGCGTTCCCTCCACACTGTGACATTTGTGCCACACTCTGACCTCATGCTGCAGCTGCTGTGACCTCTCACTGCTCTGGTGATTGTGCCACTCTGTATGCTACAACGGTTTTTTCCACCTCCAGAATGTCATTGTGCCACTGTCCTGACCTCATGCTGCTGGCCGTGCCTGCCGTCACCAGTTCCACTCTCTGTTGATTGTGCCACTCTGTGGCCTAAACTGTTTTTGCCACCCCAGAATGTCCATTGTGCCACTGTCAGACCTCAGCTGCTGCCTGCGCACACCTTCACATCTCGTCATTACGTGCCATTCTGGAGGCCTACTACTTTTTTAGCCTCCTCCCAAATGTCATTTGTTAGCCACTGTCTGACCTCATGCTGCTGCTGCCGATCCCTCCCACACTGTGTCATTGTGCCACTCTCTTGACCTCATGCTGCTGCCGCCGTCAACCTCCACTCTCGTCATTGTGCCACTCTGTGGCCTAACTACTGTTTTTTTGCCACCTCCAAAGTCCATTGTGCCACTCACTTACCTCATGCCGCAGCCACCGTCACCTTCCACTCTCTGTCATTGTGCCACTGAGTGGCCTACCTCCTGTTTTTGCAACCTACAGAATGGGCCCATATTGTCTGCCACTGACCTGACCTCATGCTGCTGCCACGGTCACCTCCACACTCGGGCATTTGTGCCACCCTGAGGCCTACTACTGATTTGCCGCCTCCAGAATGTCATTGTGCCACTGTCTGACCTCATACTGCTGTTGTTGCTGCTGCCTTAATTTTTTTACCTACACATTCATGTCATTGTGCCACTGTCTGATCCTCATGCTTCTGCTGTGGGCTGCTGCTGTGACCTACAACACAGTGTCAAATGATGGCCACTCTGTGCCTTACGCCAGTTTTGTGCCACCTCCAGAATCCATATGCTCACTTCGGACCTCAGAGCTGCTGCAGTGGCTGCTGCCGCTAGACCTACAAACTGTGTCATTGTGTGCCACTCGGGTCGGCCTACTCCAGTTTTTTGCCACCTCCAGAAATCCTTGTGCACTGTCTGACCTCATGCTGCTGCTGTGCTGCTGCAGTGTCCAACCAACGTGTCATAGTGCAACGTGCTGTGGCTTACTATCTACTCCAGTTTTTTGCCACCTCCAAATGTCATGTTGCCACTGTCTGTCCTCATGCAGCTGCTGTGGCTGCTGCCGAGGCCTACCAAACTGTGCTTGTGCCACTCTGTGGCCTACTCCTGTTTTTTGCCACCACGTTCCATGAATGTCATTGTGGCCACATCTGCTGACCTCATTCTGCTGGTGGCTTGCCGCCAGTCACCATCCACACTCTGTCACTGATGTTATTGCCCACCTGAGCCCTCATCTTTTTTTTTCTAGCTTTCGCTGCCAAGACTTTATCAGCTACATTTCCCCCTTCTTTTTTTGTCAGGTTTTGCCCCCTCTTTAAGAGCCCCAGGGAATTTTATAGTGAAGCGATTCTAAGAGCGGTCGGCAGTCGTAAGCGTGGTTCATACAAAAAACACAACATTTATGAAGAACCAAACAAGCTCAACTACACAAACAATCTTCTGTGTGTATGAAATTATGCTGCTTGAAAACCTTTTGATCCCTTACAAAATCTGTACAATACAAACTCATTGACTTTTTGTAGTGTACCTTCAGTATCCACAGGCTTAATCCAAAGCAGCAAATCTGCTACAAATCTGTTTTTATTCTTTATTTTTTTTAACGGAAGCAAGATTGTAGCAACATTAGTTATTTTTAACAGTGTTGTCAAATATTTGTATGCATTGTAATAAAGTTGTTTTTTAAACTTTTGTGTTTTTTTTGTTTTTTTTCCTAGCTGACCTTAGAAATGGTTCTTCGAATTGCAACTGATCCAGTTTTGCCCTTTAATGCACTGGATATTGCATTAGAAATTCAGAAGCGAATTGAAGGTAATCCACAAGGCGCTCTGTTATGTGTTATTGTATCTGCTAAAATATATTGCTCAATGAGATGGAAGAAACAACTGCTGCACCTTTTGTTACTTAAATGCATATTTTGTTTTCCCCGGGCTCACTAAAACAACTGGTATGTCAATTGAATGTTTTCAACAATTCTGTATAAAAGGGTAACTAAAGGTTGCACTCTGTTGGAATCATTACGTAAGAGTCTCTGTGAGTACATGAGTACGTTGAAATGGACACACTTGTAGAAGCAAAGGCAATTTTATATTCTACCCTACGAAATTCAAAACCTGAAAGTTTTACTGAAATATTAATAAGGCTACATTCAGTGCACTATGAGACTTCTACAAACTCAGGTAATTCTAGAAATATCCCTTTTTAGGTTTTCACTCTGCTTCTTTCATCTTTCTATTTAAAGATATACATGTTGACACATTTTTGATGCTCTTATATTGAAGAAAGAAAAACCCACAATGGTCAGTGAAATAACTTGAAAATGACAATAATAGTAATGAATTAAAATTTGCTGAGAGTCAACTACAAAAAATTAGATATAGCTTCTGAATTGTGGTTCAACTGAACAATTTTAAAACCAAACAAATGAAGCTGGCCTGGACACGAATGATGGTACCCTTAACTTAATATTTTGTTACCCAACTTTTTAAGGCAATCACTACAAACAAACTATTCATTTAACTCTCGGTCAGACTTATGCACCTGTCCACAGGTATTTTGGTCCACCCCTTGTAAGCAAACTGCTCCAGCTGCCTGAGGTTTGAAGGTTGCCTTCTCCAGACTGCATGTTTCAGCTCCTTCCACAGGTGTTTAATAGGATTTAGATCAGGACTCATAAAAGGCCACTTCAGAATAGACCAATACTCTGCTCTTAGCCATTCTTGGATATTTTTGCTGTATGTTATCCTGTTGGAGGTCGCATGACCTGTGGCCAAGCTTTCTGACAGTGTCTAGCACATTTTGCAACAGAATGCAGCAAAGCAGCCCCAAAACATACCTGAGCCTTCTCTATGTTTCACATTAGGTAAAATGTTCTTTTCTTTGTATGCTTCATTTCTGTGTCTGTGAACATTGAGCTGATGTGACTTTACAAAAACTACAGTTGTGTACAGAAGACATTCACCCTAAAGATATGTGGCTTGCCACTATGCTTTTTGAAAAACTCCAGTCTTGCTTTTTTATTACTAGCTTTTAACAGTGGTTTCTTCCTCGGTCGTCTTCCATTAAGTCTACTTTAGCAAAGACAGCGGTGGATGGTGCAATCTTACACTGATGTACTTTGACCTTGGAGTTCACTTCTAATTTTTTGGACAGTTATTATGGCAACTTTGGATACAGTTGGTACTATCTATCTCTTCAATTTGTCATAATTTTTCCTCTTGTGGCCACATCCAATGAGATTGGCTTCAGTCCCATAGACATTAAAGTTCTGAATAATATATGTAAGCTGTTTGGATATGGTCTTATAGCTTTCACTTTTAACATGTTTGTCTATCATTGTCTTTCTAATCTCCTGAACAATGCTCTATGTAACTGTCTTTGATCCATATTTAGTGTGGTACACACCATGATACCAAACAGTCCTGTGACTATTTTTCACCCTTAAAATAGGCAGACTGACTGATTACAAGTTTGAAGTTAACTGCGATGTGAATTACAGGACACACCTTAGTTTATCATGTCTCTATGGTCAAATTATTTTAAATCTTTTCTAGGGGTACCATAATTTTTGTTCAAGCCAGTTTCACTAGTTTTTATTTTTTTTATAATTATAGTTGAACCACAATTAAAATGAAATGTCAAATTTTGTTGGTTGGTTTTCAATAAATTTCAATTATTACATTTGTTAGTTTCAAGGTATTTCAGGGATCATTGTGGCTCTTTCTTTCTTTAAAGGAAGGATACCAAAGATTTTGTCCACGTGTGTTTATGAAATGTGAGGACACTTATTTTTTTTTCATATGAGAACACATCAACATGATCTTCATTTAGACAGTGTATAAAGATAAATGTAACACAATTAAGCAAAATAGCAATTGCAAATTGACTTGTGGTTTGTATCTTATTAAACAAAAAATCACACATCTGACACCTAAAATGACCAGCAGCTTTTCCTATGACATTGATTGGTATTAATTTTTTCTTATACTCTCATGAAAAATGTTTGTGGGGCTTTTTGTATTTAAAATCCATTTTTAGTTTAGTACTTCAGAATTTGCCAATGGAGGTTTTTACAGGTCCTACTCTAAGTTATATCTGTATGTAAATCACCATTTTGTAAATGTTGTAATATAATGTAGCAATATTTTTTATTGCATTTTAAACCATGCAGTTTTAGAAGTAATTAGATTTCTCTTGTTAAACATTTTGAAAACTGTTTGTTATTTAGACTCCCATCATTCCTGTATCTTCACTCATTATAATATTTTACATTACCAAGTTTTGACATTATCTAGCATAGTGCACTACTTTATCTAATCTTAAATATATCTTATGCATTGTTTAACTATTCCTGCTGAAATATTATAGAGGTCATTTCTTTATCTTTTGGGATTTGATTTTATTTGTCCTTCCTCAACTGTTATTTTTTCGCTCTTTCCCATATACCATTAATATGCATTATATTTGTTTTTGCTAATATATACTATTGAGCATTCATCTTGTTTATAGCCTGTAGTTTAGTACATATGATAAGTGACTGTTCCTTCATATATTTTATTATTTTTTTTACAAAGGCTCATTGCAGTGGCAAATCACTCCATTCTTACAGTTACAGGAAGGACAGATAATTTACTGTTGAGTAATTTGTTGTAGTTGATTTATTAGGCCACGATTGAAAGCTTTCTGTTTTGAAAATGAATGACCTTGATCTAGGTATTTGGTTAAAAAAAGACAAATTATTTTTAGATAAAAGCAAAGATTGTATCATATACTATGATGAAAACAAATGGTTAGCCTGGCACTTTCTACTCATTTGTACTAGTCTACTTTAAATCACAGGAAATAGCACTACAAATCTTGAATGATATAAGAGCAAGAACCTGTCCGGTAGACTAGGAGGCAATACTGTATCTGAAATGGGATGCAATAAATAAAAACTGTCTTTACTCTTGATATTGTAGGCCAAATATGAAGGGAAAAAAACAGGAATGATTATTCTGCCAGCATACATGCACTCAAACTGCAGTCCATTTGTCAACCGTTAAATAGTTCTATTTATTACACTTGTCCTTACAACTAGTGTGTTCAATTTTTTAAATCTGAAGATTTGTTGCTATTGGAAAAGAGTGCCCCAGTTTAGGAAAGTTTGTCTCACTTGAAAGAATAGTTGATACCAAGTTAATAGTTGGATTTGTTTGAGATCATTCTCCTAATCTGGTTACATATTGTTCAGGGTTACTGCTTTAGTTTGTGGTTTAAATGGGAAACTACACCCTTTTTAAGTTAAAAGGTAAGATAAATCAAGTAAAATTTGTTTCTGGGTTGAAAGTAAAAAAAATTGCATAGATACAATAATCTAAATCCATTGTTTCTTTGCATTATAACCATATTAGCTGTATGTGCTTGTAAAGGCCATTATATAGACTCTAAAATTTATTATTAAATTCAACATCAATGATTATTTTTCATATAGCTCAATTTTGGTTGAGATTCATATAAATTTAGGGGTTGTATGGTTACATTTTTTATTTTCCACTACCCTTTAAAAGAGGGTTTGTGCAGCCCTTTTCTCTTCTACTCAGTATTATGACATAATAAGGTTGTTCCCAGTTGTGATTTTCAGCACTGCAGGTCAACATGTAGCAAGCTATGTGGCCGTTTTATCCATTCATTTCTATGGGAGTTCCGAATATAGCTAATTGGGAAAAACAACAATAAGTAGTTGGAATCACAAACACAGAAAAAAATGTACCCTACTACAATAAAACCCAACTTTTATTTGATAGTACTTAAAAATAGAATTGTCCCTTGTATACCATAAATAGAATTCCCTTTGTTTGCAGGGTAACCGATCTGGAAAGAGAACTCCACACTCCACCCTCTCCCTGGACACCCTAATTTTACCCTAGAAGAGGATAATAAAGATAGTCCAACAAATGTGGAGCTGATGCAGAAAGGTTACAAATTAGACTATATCATAAATGTGATGTTTAATCAAAAATTAGCCATAATACACAATAATAGAAAATTTTAAAAATACTGGTAATCAACAATGAATAATTATCGGGCTATGCATGAAGAACTGATGAAAAAACACACAATAACCATGTACATATTTATGTACTTTCCTCTAAAAATAGTATTATATACTTTTTAAATCCAAGATGACCTGCAGCGCTGAAAATCACACATGAGAACACCTCTTTAAGCATAAAAAGACTTCTTTCTAACATGCAGCAGCCAGTTCCCACAACAACCATCTAACATCTAAGTGATGTGTTAAGTTTCTTACCCTACAATGCACTACACATCACATGTTCCAACACCTAGCTCCTGATTGGACAAGGGGTTAGAGAGGTGACGAGGGAAGTGACAATTAGTCAAGGTGTTGCAGTTGGCGGCAAGGTGTGGCAGTTGGAGGCAAGAGAGAGAACAGTTGATCCTAGTATGGAGGAAGACGAGGGAGGAGGGTGAGAGTAACTGGTCTGCAGCTCTGATGTTAGAGTATAGCGGAGAAAGAGTAAAGCTGCCAGCCTGTATGATCATTGAATTGTCTACAGGAATACTAAAGACAGTACAGTGTGGAGTATTAAAGACCCCAGAGGCCCTTACATCATCTGCAATAAGAGAATGAAGATTAGACTACCATTATATACTGAGACTCTTCAAGCGTGCAGAACACCAATGATCTAGGTGCATTCCCCCTCCACAGTAGTGCTGCACCCGAGGGAGAGAGCCTGGAAATGCCTGTACCGTGCCAATTACTCTGTACATCAACCACTCAGGCGTTATCTACCCCTTTCCAATCCCTGGGGCATGCTACACAGTTTGGCATCACGAAACGGATTCAAATTGTATTCCCACTGTAAATAACTATCTACAATAAAGGTTATCAAGTCTGCATTAGAAAGAAAGGGCACCATGCAGTTGAAACAAAACCACCTCTGTGAAATATTTATCCTGAGGAGGGCTATTCATAAAAGTGGGGGGACCCTCTGTCTCCAGGAATGTAAGTACACCACTTGTTGTGGACTATATGCTGTGCTGAGACACTGCAGTCCAGCCCAAGAGGCAGCATTAACTGGGATTAACAGCATCTGCTACATCATCGCTGGCTTCTCCGCCCCATCAGGGGTTAAGCACCCACACTCAAAGGCGTGAAAATTACCATCCCTGCCTACCCTAGCACAGAAATCTTAGGATTTCACCTTTCCCTAGAAAATTCACCACCCTCAGTGTAGCCGTGGCCATCTTGGATTGTGTGTTTCACCTTTTGGAGCCTGCATTCCACTGCAGAAAAGCAAGATAAAACTCAGACTCTTTAATACATTGTCTGCCAAGTTCATCTGTGCACCTTGCAGAGATTTTCATTGTGTCCTTGCTGGGGGTGGCTGCATATAAACAGACAGTCTTGGTTTCCGCCACACCACCTATGGTCCCGGTACCACTCTTTAAGAGATAGTAATACT
The DNA here is from genome assembly GCA_025379985.1 of Phyllomedusa bahiana. Lineage (NCBI taxonomy): Eukaryota > Metazoa > Chordata > Amphibia > Anura > Hylidae > Phyllomedusa > Phyllomedusa bahiana. Next base: position 42,829 of record JAODAL010029246.1, read on the forward strand.
TGAAAGGGATAAATTGCTGTTCCCAGAGTCCCTGGGAGAAGGGAAAAAGAACCAATATGTCTGATCCTCTACAAACACTGAGAACCCAGGTCCTAGTCACTCTATGTCCATCTTGGGCCCCATGCCGTTAATTATGCCACATTACTTAGCGGCCCCATGGTTACCCTTTTATAAGGGGACACCTCATGCCCTGGGAGCAAATGTCCTTTTTACAATGTACTTCTTGTCTCAAAAGCAGCAAGTACAGCTTGAAGGAGCTGATTTCCTGGAGATAAAGACCTGGTCTTTTTCGGAGAGGAAAACTACAGAAGCTGTTTTCGACAAGTTGCAGACTGAGTTTGAGAACCATTCTCTGCCACAATTGAAGATGCAGTTCTTTGAGAAATGGCAAGGGCCTGGAGAGTGGTTGAGGGACTATGCCTATTCCTTGCAAGAGGCCATGAAGGCCATCAACTAGGCCGACTCTCAAGAATGGGGCAATGCAGATCATGCCCTCCAGGTACTCAGAGCATACTGTATCAAGAGTCATCTGAGAATATTAGCAGAGCAGCACCCCCATATTCCCTTCTATGACTTTTGCAAGACAGGAGCCAGTTGCCGGGAGCTTGCCCTTCTCCTGTGGTGTCATCTATGCCTGCTCTTGTCTCTCTGCCTTCTTAAACAGGTCCTTCCCTGGTGGTCTAGGTGGTGCAAGGCACCACTGCAGAAGCTGTCGCTCGTCTTGAGGATCATGTAGACTTGCTGACCAAGAGCCTGGAGACCCTCGACAAGCAGCTAAGGCACTGGAGGCACCTGTAAGAGTCCCTCCTGTTAAATCGCCACCTCAATATCAGAGTCCACTGGAAGGAGTCCATCAGCTCAGGCAAGTCAGCAAGCAAAGCTATTCTGCAGTGTCTGTTGCAGATACGGTCACCTAATGAACATGTGCTTCCAGTTAAACTACAGGCCCCTAAGGATGAAGACCACACCTTGGGATCAAGTACCTCTGGTCCATCTCGGGAGCCATTATGGGGTCCCATATATGTCTTAATACATCCTTGAATAACTGTATGGTTAAATGGGGTGCCCCTGGAAGCTCTGATAGACACTTGCTCCCAAGTGACCACCATTCAGCAAAGTGTCTACAAGCAACATTGGGAAGTTGCTGATTTGCTCCAAATATCTGAACCCAGGTTATCTGTGGTCGGTAGCTCGGTCACAAAATTCCCCTGCTGGGCTATTGAGGGCCCATGGCCCAGATCACAAATCTCCAATTACCTCAACAGGTAGTGATCGTGACCAACAATGAAGACTCTAATCAACCTTCGGTGATCTTGAGAATGAACATCATGAGAAACTGCTTTGGCTACTGCTCCACCACCAACTCAAAAGGTGACAATCCTCAACGTCCAACAGAAGTTTGTCAACTTCTCTCGGGTCCATATTTTGAGCAATCGGCTCGTAATCCTGCAACCCTGAACCGAGATGATCCTATAGTGTCATACCCAGCCCAGCATTTGAGGGAAAGACTACCAGGCCCACCTGAAACCTATTGAGGTGGAGGTGCGACTGTTGGTGAAGTCTGCAAAGAGTCTTGTGACTGTCTCCTCTGGATATATGCCAGTATGCCTAATTAACCTTGGTGATTATCCAGTCACACTCCCCAAGTTTTATGCTGTGCCAAGCTGTTCCAAGTGACCTATTAGAACATCCATGAGAGTGAAGCCTCTACTTGCCAGCTAGCCTGACAAGTCCACAGGTAAGCTCGTGAAGAAGTTGCTGAACCCTGGTGGGCCCAACTAGACATTGGAGAGCCCACTGCACTACAGTGCAACAGTGAAAAGGAGTCTTGAAGGTGGTACGTGATTATCAGCAAGCGTTCAGCCAGCAAGCACCCATTAGACTTCGGCTGGACTACTCTGTTAAAGCACACAGTCCCTGGGGATAATTAATAAGGAGGATCATGCTTTTGTCCCGAAAATCCTCACCCTAAAAAAACTTGCGGGGTGAAAATTCAAGTCATTAAAGAAACAAGTTTTTATTTCCTTTTTCTTTGGGAAAAGAGGGAACCCCCCTTTGTTTGGAATTGCATAAAAAGTGACCCCAAAATATATGGGGACTTTTATTTTAAATCCCCCTTTTTTACCGGGGGAAAACTATTAAACATATTACATTTGCCAAATATACAGCCAAAAAAAGGTTATCCCAAAAAAGAGATTTCCCCCTTCTTTCAAAAAATTTAAACAAGAGCATATGTGGGCGTGGCCCATCCAACAAAATTTCCAAATGATCGGGGGTTTATTTCACATGAACACCCAAAAATGTTTTTTGCGGGGCCCCTCCCTTTCTAATTTGGCAAAAACTAAAGGGTTAGGGATCAGAAAAAATAAAAAACCCAGTCTCAAATTGGGGTTTTTAAATTCAAAATTTGAAAAAAAGGGGCCTTTTAAATTTTAAAAAGCCCCCCCGGGGGTTTTCCCATTTTGCCCTTTAAAAATTTTGAAAAAAGGGGCCTTAAAACCCAAATTTTAACTTGGTAACCCCACCCAAAAAAAACCGGCATTCGGGTGGGCCCGAACCCCGGAGGGCCCCCCCCTAAGGGGTTTAAAGGGAAGCCTTTAGAGCAATTTACTGCCTTGGAAGAAAGTGGAAAAGGGGGGGGGGTTTTTTCCCTCTATCACTTGGAAAAATAGACGCGTGTTTCATGAAGAATCTGTTCGGGTCCCGTGAAAAGCGAAAAATTAAATTTTGGGGGGTTTTGGTATTTTTTGAATAAGGGTCTTAAAGAGATTTTTTAATTTGAAAAAAAAGGGTTTAAGTGTAAAATTGGCATAAAAACTGGGGAAAGAATCCCCCCATTCTTGGGCAAGCATAAGGGTTTTGGGATTTCCCTTTTAAATCCCCAAATTTTTCTAAAATTACAATTTGTGGAAGACCCAAAAATTTTGGTAAAAGACATGATCTCACACGTTCCCAGATTTTTGGGCCCCCCAATGAGGAAATCTCCCTTCCAAACACCCCCAAAACCTATTGGATTAAATCTGGTGACGTGGGGCCATTTTAGAAGGGAACTCTTGTCAGTTAAAAACCTCTTAGATAACCAGTTTAAACCCCCCCCCAAATTAACCGGAAAAACCCTTTTGGGGAACATGTAAAATAAAGGTTTTTGACATTCGCACAAAATCAGGAAAATTGTGGGTTGAAAAAGGCTAATTTGGACCAAGGGGAAAGGTGAAGAAATATAACCCAGACAAAACCACCACCGCCTGAACCTTTTTATAAAGGCAAATCCCCTTGTTTTTCAGTTTTTTAACCCAATTCTGACCCTAAAACCCAAATACCGAAGAAAAATAGCTCATCAGCCGGCAACCCAATTCAAATTTTGAAGGGGGCAAAATGGGGGGCCCGGGGGCCTGTTCACAAAAAGGAGGGGAGGTTTCTTCTGTGTCCCCTCCCTAAAGCCCATATGGCTTGGTTTTTCCCGCCTCCTTTTTAAGGGGTTCAATTTATACTGTTTTTTTTATTTCAACCATTCCCACTCCCTTTGGGTTTATAACGGATTTCCGCCCAGGGCCGCTCAGAGTTTTTTCTTTTTGGACTTCTTGTAAATTTGGAGGTTTTAAAAAAATTTTCCCGGGAGATCAGCATTTCTGAAATACCCCAAACCAGCCCTTCTGGCACCAAAAACCTGCCACGTTAAAAGGGATTTCAAATAACCTTTTTTCCCCCATACTGATGCTCGTTTTGAATGAGGGATTGTTTTCCCATGCCCAAAAACCCAAAAGCACTGAGGCCCCGGGCCATGTGTTGGCTTTTAAAAAATGGGTAACCCGGCAATTTGGCCCATGTACCAAAAATTTTCCGGTGGTGTATAAAAGGGCGATTGGTCCAGACCCCGAAACGGGCGAGATGAGCACCCCCCTGAGTATTTGCTATAAAATACTGCCATATCCTTTGCTGTGAATTTAAAAGAAATGTGATACAGAGTTAGAACCTGTATTCGTGCTAAGGAAAAAATGTAAATGAATATAATAAAACAAGTAAAAATTTTTAAACCCCCGCTTTGAAAAATCTATGTTTGACAAATGTCTACTGGTCAAGAAGGGGGCTTTGTGCACGAAGATTAACTGTTTGAAATTTAAATACAAAACATTTTTAAAAAAAAAAAAAAAACAGAAGAGAATGTCTAATATTTTCGGGAATCAATTTGCATATAAAAACCAAAAGGACGCATACCATTTCCTGGTATAAAAAGTTTTTGGATGATTAAAAGGGAAAGGTTGCTTACTTTACCCAACGGACGATTTTCCCGGCAAAGCCTATGGCTCAAGAAGACCAAAAAAGACTGTATTCACCCCCCCATGTGCCTGCTTGAATTCACCTTCCGCCTGTGCAATGCCCCTGCCAACTTCCAGCGGCTGATGTAGAGATGCTTGGACCATAAGATTTTTTAGAGCATTCTCCTATACATAGACAACGTCATCATTTACTCTTAAACCTACGGGGAGAAAACAAAAACACCTGAGATCCTAAAAGGGGCTTATCAAGTATGGTTTTGAAGGAAAAACCCTCCAAGTTTCATGTGCACTTTTTTTCCGAATGTGTGAAAAATTTCCATTTTCCCCGAACAAAATCCTTTAAATGGACATTTAAAGCCCCGCACTGGACATCTTTTTAGGTAAAGGTTTATTATAAATAGCAATGGAATACACGTTTCGTGTGTAGAACACACTTCCTCAGTTTCAGACCGATGGAATAAACCTTCAACTGAAAAGACATCCAGCGCAGTCATTACAGTCTATTAAAGGAGTTTTTTTTCTTGCCAAACTGGAGAAAATCTTCAAACATTCTGTATCGCTATCACCCTGAACACATGCATTGTACATATGGAGAAAAACAGGTAGACTGCTGCGGACTAACTCAAATCTTCGGTTCCAAATTATTTGGATGCTCAAAAAAGTGTTGTGCATTTCTTCGTACAACACTACAAGGTTAGTAAAAATGATAAGTACTAGCTAGTTTTACCCAAAAGCCGCAATACTGCACTAGGGAACACTGTCTCTTTTTTGTCTTTTTCGTGTGCACTATTGTGGGCATGCTGAAGGAGTACAGCTGGATCCAGAAAAGATTTCAGTCGTTCAAAACTGACCTATGTCAACTACTGTAAAAGAGGTTAGGAGCTTCTTAGGATTTACTGGTTAATGCCGGCGCTTCATTCCACAATTTTTCTGGACCTCAGAGCCTGTACACAAACTGTTAAGTGGACACCCATCTGAAGTCCGGAAGAAACATTTACCTATCATTTGGACAGATCGGCAAGAAACTGCTCTTCAAAAAACCCAAAAGTTTTTGACCCGCCCCCCATCCTGGCCTATCCAGATTATAATATTCTATTCCAATTGCATTGGCACAGTATTGTCTCAAGAGCAAGATGGCAAAGAGTGATTTCCTACACTAGTCAAGCTTTTAAATGAAAAGGAGAGAAAACAATCAAACATAATTCTTTTTTAAAAAAAGGGGGCCCTGCGCGATTTGGGCTGTGATGAATAAATTCCAGGATTACCTTGCAGTGACCCTCTTCATCTGGGCCTTAGAGCAACGGTGGGCCTCCAAACTTGAAAACTACCAGTTTATGCTAAAGTTCTGGAAAGGTCAATACTAATGCTGACACCTTGTTCTAGCTACCTACTGGAGAAGAACCCTTGAGTCCAGATGAGGCTGCCTAGGAAGAGGTAGAGATGCCTGCCTTCTACACGAAATTCGCCCACCAGGTTGCAACGTCAGCTCGGCTGATCCAAAACCAGTTTGATCAGACGCCTACCCATGACATTCTTCTTGAGGTAAGACCTTGGAAGACCCTGCAGGAGAGTAGAGTCCTAGGTGAGATTAAACAATATCTGCAAGAAGGGAGAGTACCAGCTCGACTACACAAGGTCATTTGGACCTAGAGTTGGTGCGGCTGTGGAGGCAGAGGAACCATCTGCTTTTCCAGAAGGGTCTACTACTCTGTAATACTATTGACCCCAATTCAATACCAACGCGGATGCTTTGTTCTAGCTAGCTTCTTGTTTTCATGTTTAGTCGGCAAGGACAACTACCATCTTATCTGGCCCTGGGAGGTGGATCACCAGAGATGCCTGGAGGAAACCCAGGAGGTCATCGCCTCTAACATGGAAGAGGCCAGACAATGGCATGAAGCTGATTTTAACTTGCAAGCTCATGCTGAGCCCCTGGACATAGGCAATCGGGTCTGGTTGAGAAATGGCCATCGGACCAGCAAGCTGGATCCCAATTGGGAGTTGGAACCTTACACCGGGATTGAAGTCCTGTACCCAGAAGTGGGAGTTTACAGAATCCAGAGGGATGGTTGGGAGACACTGATAGTACACTGGAACAGGTTGAAACACTGTTTGAAGGAAGAGTCTCCAGCTAACTTGGTTGCTCCAGAACCCTGCAAGGAGTACTGGGGTTGCGTACTGTACGTGCCGCAGTATGGCGTGTTTTAGAAGCACACGCTGATCAGTGTGTATTAACAAGGACGGGGGGGAGGGGTGACGGCCCCGGCTGGCCCCATTCACATCTATTATCAGTGGCCCGTGAGAGCCACGAAGACGTGACCTGTCACTTCTCTCCCCCGGTGTATTGTAAGCCGAGGGAGACGAGGAAGTCTCTTTGAGAGCTATACCATAATTGCGGCATGCATTTCTCCCGTATTAAAGCGCATATACGTGGCAAAATTTGCGCCGCAATTACGCCGTCTGAACATACCCTAAGCCCCAGGCCTCAAAGAGCCTTAATGACAAGCAAATTTTTTAGTTTCTTATGAGGACTTGTTCTATGTGGGAGATGTTATATTTTAACAAAAAAAAGTTGCCATGATTTGTGACTAATCCTAAAACACAAAATACTGTATGTTCAGGTATGTGCAAAGCTTGCCAGTCCCGGTAGAACATCACCTGAGGTAAAAGGCTCAGCTCACCTTATGGATAGCTCTGCATACATGGACAGAGTTGTTGAAATTTCCTCAATATTAAGTTAGAAATAAAAGAGAAAAAGAGGGGGGGGGGGGCGCTCTATGGTGAAGTATGTCCAAATTGGAAAAAGTAAGAATACAATAGTGATGCTCACCTGGAGCGGTTGTGCAGATAATATAGAGGCACAACGCTTATCGACGCGTGGTTGGCTCTCTCCAAGCCTCCGAACGGCAGCCGCTGATCCTTCACTCCGAGACCGTTCGCACGGCAACGGGTACGAACTATGTAGAAAATACAGAGGTATAGAAGATGGATTCGGCGCCCTGTTCTAGAACAAATGCTTCCTTTCGGATACAAGGATATATTAAAATATAGTGAGTGCAAATTTCCACAATTTTGGAACAGTAAGTTAAAGTTACAGAAACATGCAAAATGAAAGCTATAAAAAGCTACACTGTATCATGAAAGCACCACACTCCCTTGCTGGACATTCCTTCCACCTTCCTGAAAGATTTAAAGGGACAGTGCGCCGGTAATTGGCCATTACCGGGCACTGCTCCTATTTTACTATATTTACTATTTTGCCATAGGCAAACTTAAACTCTATCAGTTCTCTACCTATTAAACACTAAAACGTAACTTTTATTATATCTAACTCTTAACCTCTATACACACTATTTAAAAACCTTATCTCTATCCTCATCATTTAAACCCTTTTTGCTTCTGAAAGAGGGAATAACTCCTTTCTATCATCAAGTCTGGGGGAACCTATTAACAGGAGAGCCTTATTCTATAGCAAAGTACTAGCTTCAGTAAGGGATCCAGGCCACTACTTGGGCATTCGTCCCTAATCTAAATAGACACAGAACAAATAAGCCCCCTTGTGACGCCGCTGCAGCGGGTACACTTGTAGACAGAGGTGAGAGATTACAATTTAAAACGTCATGCCTGACCTTGCCGACGTTTATCGACCACGATCCTTGCTGCCTGCCCTGACCTTCTGCCTGTCTACGTTCACGAACCTCAGCCGCCTGCCCTGACCACCTTGCCTGTCCCCGACTACGAGCCTTTACTGCCGATTCTGTACCTCGCCTACCCTCGGCCGCCACCGCAGGCAAGCCCCGCCAGTGGTAGTGACCTGGTGGATTCCCGCCGCAACAAGTCCATCCCGCTGTGCGGCGGGCTCTGCTGAATCCCGGGACCCACTTAGATTCCACTCCCTGGTGTGGGCTTACGCCAATCGCCTGCGGTGGTCCAGCGATCTACCTCCAGACCGTAACAGTAATATCCGGCCATGGATCCCGCCAAGGCTCCTTTCCGAGCGTTCCCCAATATCACCACCGTCGTGGTTTAAGCAATCAAAAAAAGATCGCGCAGCAAGCACAGGGAGCTCGAGCAGCTCTCCTCCATGATGCAGCAGTCACGCCACTCAGCACAGCAGTCGGCTGCAGTGGTTTCCTCCCGTGACAGTCGCCCCAGTTGGTCCTAAGCTCCGCTTGGCCATGCCGACAAAGTTTGACGGGACCCTAAGGCCTGCAGGGGCTTCATCACCCAGTGCCCCCCTTCATGTGGAACTTATGGTTGGTCAGTTCCCTTCGGAAAGATCCAAGGTGGCCTTCGTGGTGTAACGGATGCAGGTAGTGGATCCGCTGGACCACCGCAAGCGATGGTGTAAGCCGTACCAGGGGACTGAATCTAAGTAGAACCCGGTTTTCACCAGAGCCCGCCGCAAAGCTGGATGGACTTGCTGCGGCGGGGAACTACCAGGTCGTCCCACTGGCGTGACTTGCTTGCGTTTGGGAGCCAAGGCAGTGCGTTGGTACAAAAATCGTGAGACGTTAGGCGAAGTCTGGGAAAAGGCCCAAAAAGGTCAGGGCAGGCGGCAATGGTTCGTGGTCAAGACACAGAGCGAAGACGGTTCGGTACACGGGGAGACAGGAAACAAGGCAGAAGAAGCTTTCTCTGAAGGCAGTAACGCACTAAAGATCCCGGCAAAGGGACCCGGAAGAAGGGGTTAAATAGGGTCACCTGCAGCCTTAACCCAAAAATGGGCGTACTGCCCCCTTTTAAAACCGGGGAGCCGGGCGGGGAGCGCACTCTGGCCGGCCGGGAACGGGAGGACCGGGGGGCGCGGGGAGGTAACGGGCAGCCGGGGCCCACCCG